>JAPMLY010000975.1:0-122500 GCA_026401115.1 Tetraselmis chui
GTATTTCAATATGATAGAGTTTACTGTATGGGAAATATGGCCCATTCTACATAAATTTGAAATATCAATCGGCTTTTTAATCTTATCAATGCCAACATGTTTCTTATCCCTGAAAATGCAGGAAAACGTTCCGAACAACGGAAAATAGATATACGAAGAAACTACGATAGATGCACGAAGTTTTCTGCCGTTAATTTTGGTACGTTTTGGTACGCTTTGGTACGTTTTAGTGGGGTTTGGTACGTTTTGGTACGTCGGCATGCCGCCCCGGATTTTTTGATATGAAGCTATCCCTAGAGGGAAACAGCGAGCAGGTGAGGCGAAGACGTTGGTGATGCTTAGACGCAAGTTTTCTTACAAGAAAAAGCACCATAAGCAACCGAGCAGCAAGAAGAAGACGAGAAAGAAGGTGTCTAGTTCTGTTGTTGCAAGATGGCAATTGATGTTGTCGAGAGGCAATTGATGAGAGATGTCTTACTGCTGTACTTGGGCAGTAGTTAGTGTAAGTGAACAAAGGAATTGTTAAAAGGTTCTGTCACCTCCCTCTACTGCACTGGGCTTAAATAGGTTTCAGCCCAGACTAATCACGCCTGCAAGCTACGCTTACGTGTCAGGCGTTGGTGCTGCTCAACCGTCGTCATTCGCCTCGAGATGCGGCCTGCCTAGCATTGGGTCTCACGACGCGGCTCCTTCTGCATTGGAGAGCTCGCTCTGGCGCGTCATCTGGCTGGTTAGATTAATTATGCATATCTGTACGTACCGGGAGGTACTGGTCGTACTGTAGCATCAGCACCATTACAATATTGCAGTAGCGACGTACCCACGAGTATACGTCCATCCTGTGGAAAAGCACGAATTGATATCCGTAACGAGTACCTGTACAATGTCCTGCAATGTACTGTTGCAGGACTGTACTCGTCACACTCGTACCCTCCCCCTCTTGACAGATCAATGAGGCCGCCGCGAGGCAGACCTCCGTGGTTCTTGGCTCCTTTACTGAAGCAGTTACTGGGACTCAGGAATGCGCGCTGGGTGAGCGTGCATGAAGTCAATGTACGCCTGAGTCTTGGCGAACTTGCGCCATTGGGGCGTCTCCAAGAAATCTTGTAACGCAATTGTTCGATGCACCTCGTTCAACCGGTGCCAGACAGGTGGAATGTCGTCATCACTGAAGTGCGTCATGAAGAGCAAATATTTGCCTCGTCGCCCAGGTAGCGACTTGATGCACACAGTAGAAATGTGTGAGACGTCAAACTCCTCATCGTCTCCTTCAGGTACAGTCACAGGAACAGCTGGTCGTAGTGGAGCAGTAGAGCAGGGTCGTAAGTTATTAACGTGGAACACAGGGTGTAAGCGTACTGTCGCTGGTAGTTTCAATCTGTAACTGTGTTTTCCAATCTGCTCCTCCACTGAAAAAGGGCCGAGCTGTCTGTCTCTGAGTTTCCTGTTTGGTTGTCCTCGTAGAAAAAGATTTGCTGTGACGACTGACACCTTGTCTCCCTTAGCGAAGTGTGGCGCTGTAGACGGTTCTGTGCGTGCTTGCATCTCGTCCTTATGTAGCTGTAACACTGAGCGTACCAAGCTGTGTACTTCCTGTAACAATCTTAACCGTTCTGTTGCGTCTTGCGAAATTGGAATTGATGGTCGCATGCTGAAGAGTAGGTCAGGAGGCTCCTCAGGAGAAAAGCCAAAGTTAGCCTCGAACGGCGTGTGCTCAATTCCGAGTGCACGCGAAGCGTTGTACGCAAACTCCACTTGCGGTAAAAGTGTCGACCAGTTGGAGCCATCATAGCAACAGAAGCAACGAAGAAGCTGCTGAAACGTGCTGTTCACGCGTTCTGTCAGTCCATCTGTTTCTGGGTGTCGGCTGGTAGACATGTTCAGTCGCGTTCCAAGACGTCTCCAAAGTGTCTGCCAGAAAGCGCTGACAAATTTCGGGTCGCGGTCGCTGATCAGCACACGGGGTAGTCCATGTAAGCGGTAGACTCCCTGTAAAAACAAAGTAGCAGTTTCTTCGGCAGTAATCGACTCTGTACATGGCAGAAAATGGGCCATTCGAGTTAGATGGTCTACTACAATCAGCACACTGTTAAAGCCGTTGCTCTCAGGCAAGTGTGTCAGGTAGTCAAGACCAACTGTGTGCCACGGTCTGGGTGGAACAGGTAATGGGTAAAGAGTCGCAGCCATCTGCGGTCGAATCTTCGCTCGTCGGCACACGACGCAGCGTTCACAAAAATCTTTCACGTCTTGGCGGATTCGTTTCCACCAGAATCTGTCGAGTGCTTTAGCAAGAGTGCTAGCAACTCCTCTGTGACCAGCTGACGAACTTTCGTGCAGCTCTGTGATCAATCTCAGTCGGAGCTCAGAGTTCTGTGGAATACAGAGGCGATTGAGACGCCAAAAGTACCCATCTCTGGCTTCTATCCGGCTGTCTTTTGTCCACTCACCATCGTCCCCATAAAACGAATCTCGTGAGAACCCCTCGCGAATGAGATCAGCGAACTCAGGGCTCAGCTGCAACGCGTCAACAGTCAGTGAATTTAACTGTGCGTCTTCAAACAGCAGCTGGGACTTCCGTCGTAATTCTCGATCTGACGGAACCTCGCCATCCCAAAATAAGGGTACTGTGGCCTGAGGTACGAAGTCTGGACGCCGGCTTAACGGGTCAGCTTCGTTCAGAGCTCCCTTGCGATATGCAAGTGTCATCGAGCCCACAAACGGTTGCAAATCCCGCAGGTATCTTGCTTGCCGCTTGTTCAGCCTGTTGTTCGGTTGCCTGAGCAGATGTCGCAGTGTGTCGTGGTCTGTTACGACAAGGAACTTAGAACAGCCTTCAAGATAGCACCTCCAATGCTTGACAGCTTCGCATACAGCCAAAGCTTCTAAGTCGTACGCAGAGTAAGTGTTACCACGCTCAGCTGGATTCAGCTTACGCGCCCAGTAAGAGACTGGTTGAAGACCGCCTCCTTGGTCTTGCAACAGGACTGCTGCAATCCCCACTGTTGAAGCATCTGTAGCTACGGTGAACGTCGCGTCCGAGCTGACCTCCGGAAGGATCAGGCATGGCGCGGAAATGAGCCGTAACTTGAGAGTCTCGAAGGCTTCCAAACAGGCAGGCGTCAGCGTAACCTTCTGTGGCTGGGACTTCCGCAGTAAGTCCGTCAATGGAGCCGTAAGGTCGCTAAAATGGTGTATAAATCTCGCATAGAAGTTGCAGAACTGTACGAAACTGCGAACCTCCTTCTGCGTCTTGGGCACTGGCCAGTCTGCAACGGCCTCGACTTTCTTTGTGGAAACCGAAATTTTCCCGGCTGACACAGTGTAGCCCAGATACTCCATTTCTTGCAATCCGAAGAAGCATTTCTTAAGGCGTAATTTCAGCCCTTCCTCCTTGAATCGCTGTAGCACTAGACGCAGGTGTTCCAGGTGCTCTTCCAGAGTTCGACTGTAGATACAGACGTCGTCCAGGTAGACTGTCACGAACTTATGTAAAAAGTCGCGAAGAATGTCGTTCATCATCCTCTGAAATGTAGCTGGTGCGTTGCACAGTCCAAACGGCATGGCGACCCATTCCATTAAGCCATCAGGGGTCTGAAAAGCCGTCTTGTGAACGTCTTGATCACGCACTCGAACTTGCCAGAATCCAGAAGCGAGGTCGAGGTGTGTGTAAAAATTCGCGTCCTTAAGTTCGTCCAGGGTGTCATCCACACGCGGTAGCGGGTAAGCATCTTTACGCGTAACCTCGTTAAGACCGCGGTAGTCAATGCACAGACGTAGCGAGCCATCAGCCTTTCGCACAAAAAGAATTGGCGAGCCGAACTCACTGTAGCTGGGGCGTATCAACCCAGCTTCCACTGCGTCTTTAAGCTGTCGATTAAGCTCAGCGCGCTCTGCGGGTGACAATCTGTTCAGACGTTGACGTCGCATCGGGCCAGTTGTGTCAATGGGGTGATCCCACTGTCGGCTTACTGGCGGAGAGTCGACAGGTTGCAGTAACTCCGGGAAGTCTTCAAAAAGTAACGACCGGAAGTTGTCACGTTGTTCTGCTGTTAGTTCCTCTCCAGTGTGAAAGTCCGTTGATTGGTCGGCAGCTGACGTAAGTTCAATGACGTAAAAATCAGCATGACGTCCTCTGCTGCGGCGCGTCTTGCGCATGAGCTTTTGAACTTTCGTAGATGACAGTAGCAGACACTCAGGGCGTCGTTCCTCGAGTGTAGTCTCCACAGCTGTACCGTCCATCAGTGTAAAAATTCTGGTTGTACCAAATTGTAAAGAGGCCTGTTCGTCATCAAGCCATGGTAAACCCAGGATTAAATCAGCTGTACGTAAATCACGTAAAACGTAGAAAGTCCGTTGAAACTCGTGTCGAGCCAGCTCAAAAGTGACGTCGCAGACTGTCGTAGAAGTCACTCGTTGTCCATTAGCGAGTCGAACTGGAGTTTTACTCGCAGACTTCCGAGTCTGTAAAGCAAAGCGTCGTACAAAGTCCTCTGACACAAAATCAAGTGTCGCAGCGCAGTCCACTAATCCAGAAATTTGGTGTCCGCCATCAGGAGTTTTCACAGTCAGCTCCGTTCGAATTAACGGGCGAGCTTCCGTGAGGTCAGTCAGTAGTGCTGTAGCTGGCGAGGAAAATTGTTGCAGCGTAGCGATGGACTGTTCCGAGTCGTCTGTTGGTACAGGTACCGAGTCGGGTTGATCAGGTGCTGTAGATTCCGGTGAGTCGTAAAAAGCACAATCTGCGTCAACTAACCACAGCTGTACAGGCCAAGGGGCTGGAGCAACCACCTCCTGTTGCGTTGGGTTCTCCAGTGACTGACGTGTAAAAAGCTGTGTCCTTGCTGGGAATTCTTGATAAAGTTTCCAGTGCTTAGTCACCTGAGTAAATTTCGCCCACTTCGGTAGTACAAATACAGCCATCGTAGATGTCGGAGATGTTCGACGACAATCCTCAAAATGCTGCGCAATCTGCTCAGCTAACTCCCAGGGTGGGTTGATGAACACCCGTTCTCCTGTCAAGTCTCTGTCTAGAATCGAGTCACTCGGCGAACAGTGAGGTAAGTCACCGTGCGAGTTTAGACCTTCATCATCAGCACATCCCTCCAACGTGAAGTTGAATCGTGCATGCAGAGGGTCAAAGACTGAGTCAACCAGTTTCCAATCAACTGAACGTCTGGTTACAGGTTTACGACTCTGTCTCTGCTTAGTCTGACGACGACGACCTGCTACTTGCGTTACAGGTGTCGCAACTGTAGTCGATGGAGATGCCGAAGGTGTATCGACGACCTCTGTCGCTAACAGTGTCTCAGAATGAACAGTAGATGTAGCCGGCTGCTCCAGTTCATTTGTAGAACAGCCTTGCCACCATCATTGCTTCTTAGGTTGCATCGGTGCCTTGCCTTTGAACTCCGGGCATTGGAACAAACGATGTCCCTTCTTGTGGCACTTGAAGCAGAGTCCCTCGTCCATGTGTCGCTTGCGCTCCTCAGCTGTCATTGCATTTGCAAGCGAATTAAAATCTTCACGACCAGATGTCTGACCGCGTCCACCATTGTTTCCACCTCCACGTCCACGTCCGCGGCCACGTCCACGGCCACCCTTGTTACGTTTCCAGACGTTAGAGGCTTCCTCAAGAGGGTCCTCAATGTTACGCTTGCGTGTAGGCTGGGCAGATGGTCCAGCAGCAGACCTCGCATTGCCCAGTTCCGGCGAATCTGTCACGACGTTATTCAAAAAGTTTTGCAGCTCCACTAGCGTAGTCCGGTATCCTAGTTGAGCTCGGTGTGACTTAGCCAGTTTCTTGAGCGCATCGCTTGCCAGGCCATTAATGAAGCGTACACACTGCACTTCAGCTGTCAGGTCTTGACGAGACCGACGTAAGTAGTCGTTGTACTGTTTAGTGTAAAGCGCGTAACTCATCGTGTTGCTCTGCATAAAGTTCATCAAAGCGTTAATCGCATCGTCCTGAATGTTCGGAAGAAACGTCGACTTGCGTAACTCCTCAACAAGCTCGTTGTACGTAGACGGAATTGGAGGCTGATTTTTCCGGTTCAACCACCATCCACCAAGGTGTCCAGAAAACTGTGAAGTAACCCAGAACACTGCATCGTACGAGTTAGCTGTAATTCCAAGCATTATAAAACGCTGAGGCTGCGCTTCAAGCCAATCCTCCAGAACATTAGGTACCAGCCCATTCTGGTACGGTGAAGTAATAGCAGCCTTACGCTGAGTCTCCGTGAGAGTCACAGATAGTCCTGCCAAGTTGTGGGTAGGCATCGGCATTCCCACTCGTAAATCTGTAGGCCCTACTCCAGTCAGTCGGTTGATGTGTCCAACAGTCAGCAGCCAGACAGAACCAGAGTCGACCGTCGTAAACCGGGGGTACATGTGGAACTGTCTCGGGATAGACGTGTCGTCTTGCATGACTGGAACATGTTGTGTCATTGCTCGATAAAAAGATTCCCACTGAGCCACGTAACCAAAGTGAAGTAATTCACTCTTGTGCTTCTTAGCACGAAGTAACCCAGTCTGTGCAGGCGTAAGTGTCAGACCGTCAATGTTGATGGATTCCGGGACGACGTAAGTGCCATCCGGATTAACTGTCGACTGTTCCAAAACAGCCTGCTCGACCTGAGCAGGTGTACGTAAGTTGCTCGTAGCAAACAGGACAGGAATAGACGCCGAGTACACGTAAACAAGCTGTCGTCCTTGAGGTAGTGTAACGTTAACAGGTTCACCACTCAACAGCGTCAAATCATCCGATGTCAGAACAAGACCGGTCTCCTCGTGTAACTCGCGAATAGCAGCGTCGACAGGCTCTTCATTAGGTAAGACAGAGCCAGCATGGGAACCAAGTTTTACCAGAACGAGGCTCACGCTGAAACACCAACTTCAAATCCGACGATTTAGTTCCTCCGACGTGAATTATCAAAACCACGTAATGTCCGGGTCCTAGAGAAGCCATCTCAACTCAATCAAACAACGTCGAGCAGATCAACAAGCAACGAAAGCGTGCGTCGACCAAAGAGCTCCGAAACCAGTGTGGCGGTTAGCCTCTGAAAGCTAAACGCTAGCACAAATCTGTTCTAGTCTGTCTAGTTCTGTTGTTGCAAGATGGCAATTGATGTTGTCGAGAGGCAATTGATGAGAGATGTCTTACTGCTGTACTTGGGCAGTAGTTAGTGTAAGTGAACAAAGGAATTGTTAAAAGGTTCTGTCACCTCCCTCTACTGCAATGGGCTTAAATAGGTTTCAGCCCAGACTAATCACGCCTGCAAGCTACGCTTACGTGTCAGGCGTTGGTGCTGCTCAACCGTCGTCATTCGCCTCGAGATGCGGCCTGCCTAGCATTGGAGAGCTCGCTCTGGCGCGTCATCTGGCTGGTTAGATTAATTATGCATATCTGTACGTACCGGGAGGTACTGGTCGTACTGTAGCATCAGCACCATTACAATATTGCAGTAGCGACGTACCCACGAGTATACGTCCATCCTGTGGAAAAGCACGAATTGATATCCGTAACGAGTACCTGTACAATGTCCTGCAATGTACTGTTGTAGGACTGTACTCGTCACACCGGCTTACGGGGAAGTTCGGAGATGACATGTTAAATATTTTGGTGGCAGTCCGTCGCTTCCCTGGCATGGGTGCTGTTGACTCTCGTTCTTTGCGCTCTGGCACTTATGTCCGCATCCAACATTTCGCTCGTCGAACTACTTCCGTTCCTTTTCGGCGTTTTTTGGGGGATGTGCGGCGAGAGTTCATGCAACGTCTTTCTGTTGCTCTTCATGGTACTTTGGGTTCCTATGTCCGCGATGCTTTGCAAGAGGGCAGTGATGATGTGCTATGGCATGCCTTCATGTTCCTCGGGCTTATGTAAGTTTTGTTCCTCTTTTCTGGTCTGATTGACTAACCCTCGCCTCATAAGCCGGAAGTAGCCACGAACCTAGCACTCTCTGCTTTCGCGCTCAGCCAATCTAGGCTTTGCGCGACTGCAGTCTCGACTCTAGTAGTCGAGCAGGGTGCCAGTTTCCCATCGTCCCATGCGCACTCGAGCGTCACGCGACACTTCCCCTCGTTTAGCTACGCAACCACGCATCATGCAGCATGAGCAGTCCACGTCCACCGCAGCGGCCGACCCTCACGCTACCTCGATCG
Organism: Tetraselmis chui; assembly: GCA_026401115.1. NCBI lineage: Eukaryota > Viridiplantae > Chlorophyta > Chlorodendrophyceae > Chlorodendrales > Chlorodendraceae > Tetraselmis > Tetraselmis chui. Next base: position 8,158 of record JAPMLY010000975.1, read on the forward strand.
AACAACGCACAGCCAACCATATTCGTACGGCAGTGTTGGCCTCGGAACAACGGATTATTGAGCAGTTTTTGGCGGCTAACGCGGCCTTACTCGCACAGCTCCAACAGCCTACGGCCGCACATGCTACTACTGATCAACAACATTCCATTCCCACCGACGCAACAGCCAGCGACGGAGGGTGGTAAGGCGGCCCCTATCGACATGCTTGACGACAAACCCGAACCCACCGCGTCAGAGTTCGTCGACTTCACCTACTACGGCAAAGTCATTCCCGCCGGCCTCGAGTGTCCTCCGCGCGACGTCGAGGAACCGCGTCTCTTTCGAGTGTCCTCGCGCACAACATGGACGACGACCCTGCCCCGGACACACCCGCTCCGGCCATATCACCCCCTCCAATCTCCGCGTTCGTCGCTGCGGGCCGCAGCTCGCACAGCGGTCGAGGCCCACCACACCGTAACCCTCGCGGCCATCGACCCAACAAGTGTGGCGTTTGTGGCAGCCTCAACCATCTCATGTCCGCCTGCACTGCCACGGATGACGCTATCCTTAAGTGGAATCTCGCCAAGCATAAGATGACAGTCCAAAAGTACGGCGCCGCCGGCGGCACCCCCTCTGCTCACGCTGCGCTGCTGAGCGACGTCCCTGCCGACGACGTCCCCGCCGATGACACCGACTGCCTACCAACCCTCGAGGACTGCGATGACGATGAAGTGAGTGTCCCATTCAGCTCTGTGGCATTCTCCTCTTCCCTCGCCCCGGGTCGTAACATGTCACAGTTTTTGGTCGTTGATTCCGCCTGCTCGATTAACCTCACCGCGTTCCGAGATGACTTCGTGAAATTCGCGCCCCCTCCGCTCCCTCTCGCGTGGGCGGTGTCGGCGTTGACGTTCAGGACATTGGCTCAGTGCGGATTTCTGTTAGACTTGCCTCTGGCCAGCTCATTCACCGCATTGTGTATGCACTCTACACCCCTGACCTATCATCTCGCTCCGCTCAGCGTATCGGCAGACTCCTTAGTGTCAGTTGGATGCAAACTCACAGCGGATGTGAATTCCTCTTCCCCTCCAACTCTGACACTGGTTTGCTTTTGGTACCCACAGGCATGGGTGTGCTAGAACCGTCCGGAAACGGTCTCTACCTCCTTCCCCACCAGCCGGACCTCCCTTCAAGCCCATCCGCACCGGCGGAACTTGACTCCTCACCTCAGGTTGCCCTTACTGCCCAGTGTGATCCCGTCTTGTGGCACCGTCGGTTTGGCCACCTCAACATGCAAAGCCTTCAGGCTCAGCATAATCACGGTGTCCCGACTAGCCATGTGTTAGCTAGCGTTGTAACCAAAGTTTCTTGCGACTCTCGCTTACTTCACAAAGCCACAGCTGCACCACGCAACACAGCCGCTTGCGCGAAGCCATCCCACCCCCTCCTCAAACTGTCCGCTGACCTCTGGGGCCCGGTCAATGTCCCCTCCCCACATGGCCTCCGCTACTGCTTGCTCGTCATCGACCACCACACCAACTACATGTGGGTGCGGTTCCTTAAGTCTAAAGACGACGGACGTTCGGAATTGGAAACCATCCTCTTGGACATAAAACACTTGCATGCCCGCCATCACTCCCAGACGGGCACGTTCGCACCGGTCCTCAAGTTTGACTCCGACTCTGTGTTTGAAGCTGCTGTCACTCGCCGGATGTGCGCACACCTCGGCGTCGGGGTTCAGTTCTCTGCCCCATACGCCCACCACATGATGCTCGGCAAAGCCGAACGTCCTTGGCGAACTGTCCGGGACAATGCATCGGCGATGCTCCACAACATGGCCGTTCCCAACTCCATGTGGTCGTGCGATGTCAGCACTGTTGTGTACCTTCGCAACCGCACGTACAGTCGCTCGGTCGGACCTGATGGGGGCGTCCCCCTCACACTCCTTACGTCGTCAGTGCCCGACGCCTCCAAGTTCCGCGTCTTCGGCTGCGCCGTTTTCGCCAAGGTCCCCGACAAACAACGTCGGAAACTCAGTGAAAAAGCATTTCGCGGCGTCATGGTGGGCTATCCCCCTGACGCACCCGGGTATCGTGTCTACAATCCGGAAACGCGTCGCATCACCACTTCCGTACATGTTGTCTTTCAAGAAGACACCCCAGGCTTCGACACACAACCCTCCGTCGACTCGGCCATCACCAACTCTTCGGAAGACGTACCCGCAGACTCACCCCTATCCCACCCCATTGACCTCACATTACCCACACCCCTATCCCCCCCGGCAGCCCATCGCCATGCTCGGCTCCGCTCCCACCCCATTCGCTACGGCGATATGGTTGCCCACTTGTCCGACTACCCACCGACCCTCGTCACGGCATGTTGTGATCCTGAACAAGGCAAAGCTCAAGAGGACATATTTGAGCACCCTCACGTCCCCGACCTTGTCACGGGTCCCCCACACACACATGCCGGCACGTCCCCTACTGCCGTCGCCCTCCTCTCCGCCCGTGAGTGTGTGGAACCAAAATCCTACCGGGCTGCGCTGGACAGCGCCCAAGCCCCCCAATGGCAAGCCGCTATGCAACATGAGTATTCCTCCCTCATCAGCAATGGCACGTGGGACCTTGTGGACCTTCCCCCAGGCCGCATGGTCGTTAACAGCATGTGGATCTTCAAAGTCAAGTCGGATACAGCTGGCGACGTCTCCCGCTTCAAAGCGCGGTTCGTCGCCAAGGGGTGCAGTCAACGCGCTGGACTGGACTACACGGAGACCTTCTCCCCGGTCATCCGCATGGCCAGCCTGCGTCTCTTCTTAACCATCGCAGCCGCCCGCGACCTTCAACTCCGCCAGCTTGACATCGACACAGCGTTTCTCTACGCCCCCATCCGGGAGGATGTGTACATCCGCCAGCCCCTCGGCTTCACCGATGGAACGTCCAAGGTTTGTCACCTCAAGCGCTGCCTCTACGGCCTTAAGCAGTCCCCCCGCGAGTTCAACATGCTGCTTCGTGCATGGCTCGTCGACCATGGATGGCAACAATGCGTCTCCGACCCGTGCATCTACATCTTCCGCACCGGCCACGTTTTCGCCATGATCGCCATGTACGTCGATGACATTCCCGCGGCCTGCATTGATGCCACTTGGCTCGCATCGTTCAAAGCACAACTCGGAGCACGGTTCAAGATCAAGGACCTAGGCGACCTCTCCCAACTCCTCGGCATGCACATTACCCGCGATCGCTCCACGCGCACAATCTCGCTAGACCCGTCCAAGTACCTGCGCGACATACTCGCCAAGTACGGCATGTCCGACTCTAAGCCGTCGTCACTTCCGATGGACCCGGGCTTTCTCGCCGGCCTCGCACACTTGAATTCGCCCTCTCTCACAGGGGTGGCCAAAGACGTCTACCCCAGCCTCATGGGCAGCCTCCAGTACGCAGCCGTTTGCACCCGCCCCGATGTCTCCACGGCGTTGAGCATCCTCGGCTCTGCCCAAGCCTCACCCACCGAGGTTCACTTGCAGGCTCTGAAAAAGGTCCTCCGCTACCTCCATGGCACCATCGACATGCGCCTGACGTTGGGGGGGGGGGGGCCTCGACCACAGCCTCCAACTCACAAGCTTTGCCGACGCTCACTGGGCCAACGACAGCAGCACCCGCAAGTCTCGCTCCGGCTATATCTTCACCCTCGGACGCGGGGCAGTCAGTTACAAGTCCAAACAACATACTTGTGTGGCTCAATCCACGTGTAAAGTCGAGTACTACTCTGCGGCTGACGCCACCAAGGAGGGACTCCACCTCCGACAACTCCTGGGGGAAATCTTCAACTCCCCCATCACCGAATTCACCACCATTTGGGAGGACAACCAAAGCGCCATTGCATACTCCTAGAATGCCTTGGTCAGCGAGAAGACTAAGCGCATCGGTCTTAAGTGGCACTCCCTCAAAGACCACGTAGAGCAGGGAACCATCAAGTTGAGGTACCTCCCCACTGACCAGATGGTAGCTGACATGCTCACCAAACCCCTCCCAGGACCTGCACTAGCAAGACACCGAAGTGCGATCCTTGGAGGACAAGACCCAATGCAACGCTTCATCCCGTAGCTACCTTCATGGGGAGTGTTGAAAGTAATACCGTATACGCATTAGTTGCAGATAGCTATTGTAAGCTACTCTAGATATGATTAGTACATGTCTAGATCGGACATACCGATAAACTGTTTGACTCGGTACAGAGCTGTCGCTAGGCTACAGCTCTAACACTTCTGTTGTCCCGACACCACGCATGTAGGCTGGCTGTCGCCGTAACTGTTCCGTTTGCGGGACTGTGACTGTAACTACGTTTGCGTAAGTTCTCTTCCACACTAACTGTGTTTGCATGGTTCAATAGGATGACTTGCTTGGAACAGGTAAAACTTCGTATACTCAGACGGCTCCAATAAGGGAGGCCCTTCCCCCCTTGGATCGGCCGCACCTCACCCCGCCTCGGACACACGCGTCAAAATTCGGGTGACCTCCACCCCTCCCTCTCACACCATCAATCGCGCGGAACTAGCGGGTATCGACATCGGCCTCCAATTCGGCCGTACCCACCTCCTTACTGAGAGTGCGTGCTCACTCCGCCGGATACCATGCCACATGAACTGCCCATCCGCCTACACACACAACATTCACCGTGACACACTCGTCTTTATTGCGAGACATAGTTTGTGTGGTAATCATGTTGCTACACAGCAATATTAGTCAATTAGCATCTTGATAGTACGGCTGTGACTCAACACTGTGAGATGATAAGCCAATCAACAATAGAGAGGATTAGGTTGCTGATGGTGGCAAGTTGCTGAGCGTTAGATGTCATCTAAAGGCTCATAATATACGTTGGCGTGTGCTCACCCAAAGGTGAGTGCGTGTCATGTGATAGGCAAGTCCTAGGCACTTGCTGAGGGTGAGATGACATGCAGTGTCACTCACCGAGTGTAAGCAATCCTTATCGCCCCCTCAACTATGAAAGGTTATGGGCCCTCAAGCTGCTAGTTGTTGGAGTCATTTGCCTTGAGTGGAACCTAGAGCTTGCTTTTCGAAAAGTGGTAGACCTTTGTGGTGTCGCACAATACGTGAGGTGTGGCTGGCTCACAAAGTGGTTGGCTCTCGCTTGTGTTCGTAGCTTTACTTCGATACCCGGCTAGTACCGATTTGTTTGTGTCGCTTGGAACCTTGAATACCCGAGCGCCGGCTCGTGTGCCGTGAAGATCGACTTGCTTTCTTTTGTAATAGCTTGGCGCTTTCTAAAATTGTATTCCCTTCCGGAGCTTGTCGCCCGCCACTTTCTTCTCTCGTGAAAGTCTACAGTAGTCCGGCTGAAGTTTTGGAAAGGCATCTTACCGCAAGTGTACTAGCACTATCGTACGACGTTACTTGACCGACCTTCTGAGACTTGTTTCTGATTGCCTTGGCTGTACAGACTCCAGGAGTACAACTGCGTATTCGGTCAGCGCTTTGTCGTCTCCTGTTCTGGGCCGTGTTGCCCGCCTCTTGGCCGGTACTTGGTGCTTTTCTTGGTGGCATTTTTCCTGATTTTCTGGTGCTCTAGAGAGCGCATCGGACGTTCCTGATATGGACTCCATAAAACTACCGAAGTTCAGTGGGGAGAGACGGAAAAATGATGTGTGGAAGAAACGTTCCCGTGCATTTGGCTTGATGCAAAAGTGGGCTCCGGCTTTGTCGTCGGATGGTGCCGCTTCCTCTCAACAGCAAGTCGACATGTACTCCACATTGTTTCTTGCGCTGCCGGAGGACGATTTTTCCATTATCGAGAATGTTAGCGAGGATGGCAAGACCTGCGGCCACACTGCATGGACCGCGTTAGCCAATTATTTTGAGGACGATGGTATTTACCGGTGTACGGAACTATTGGAGGACTTGGAGACGCCGCAAGCGGACGGCGAGAGCGGCATTCAATACCTGAACCGGTTAGTTCGACTGCAACGACAGCTTGCCCGAGTTGGGGACGTCGTCTATGACCGGCGTATCATCATGTACTTGGTGAAGGGCCTGCGCAGCGAAAAACACTCCATCACCGACACGTGGGACGTACAAAACCTTAGCATGGACACCGTCAAGCGCGAGCTTCGTCAAAAGGGCATGCGCATCGAGAGTCGTGCGCAATCACATACAACGGAGCCCCCAACGCCTTCGGCTTTTGCAGCGTCTCATGATGACGCAACGACTGATCTTTTGAAGCGGCAAGTCTCCGAGCTCCAAGACCAGCTGAAATCTCTTCAAGGAGCTGCGACTACTCATCGTACCTCATATGGCAGAGGCGTAGCGAGGTTTTTTCGTGGTGTTTGCTATGGCTGTGGTAAGAAGGGCAATCGCAGGTCCGAGTGCCCGGGCAACAACACCGGAGGTAACTCTGCGCAGGTGGATTCCCCAGTTGCTTTTCCGGCGGTCATGGGTGTGACGACCACCCCTGCGAGGCCATTATCCGAGGCTCGACACATGTTCGAGCGCGGTGGGGAAACGTGGATTAGGTTAGCCGACAGCGGCGCTAGCCATCACATGACTAGTGTGCGCCGTGACTTCTGTGAGTATCGAGCGCTCACCGATCGGCTTTGGGTGAAGGGTATAAGCGCCCGCGTTGTTGGCGTGGGCTCGGTCCGCATCACTGTGAAGGCTGACGATGTAGAGGAGATTCCTGCCATACTGAAGAATGTGCTCCACGATCCCGAGCTATCCCGTCGCGCGTCGTGGTCTTACCATCGGCTTTTCGGCCTCACGCAAGCTCGGCGACAAGGTCATTCTGTGTTGTTAGCTGATCCCGTGGACCACCTTCGTCTTCATGCTGGTCATGGTGGTGGCGTGGTGGTTCCGTTGGAGCGCGAGCATTTGCTGGTGTGGTTGCCGGCGCGGGTTGCTTCGAATCCTACCGCTTCGGCCGCCACTGCGCCATTGCAAAAACGGTTGTGGCGTTCCCGACTCGGTCACCTTAGCGAATCGCAATTGGACGGGCTCTTGGTCACTTAGGTGGAGGGTGTGGCGTTTTTTGCGTCGGAGAAGTTGGGCTTCTGTGAGACAAGTGCAGTTTGCAAGTCGCACGTCCGCCGTATCTCGCGTGAGCCGGCTGACCGGAATGTCGATGTCTTTGAGGTCCTCGGCTTAGACTTCTGCGGTCCTATGAGTGTTCCATCTTTGGGACGACGGCGGTACAACTTGTGTGCGGTTGATTTCCGGAGCCGTTTTATAGTGCATGATGCGGTCCGCTCTAAGGATGAGGCTCCCGCCTCGTTCCGCCGCATCTTGACTACCATCCGTTATATTGGGCACACGGTTCGTCGTTTCCGGGTGGACAATGACACACTGTTCTTAGGTGCTGTCTTCCGAAACCTCTTGGATGAGTTCAACATCGCCGTGGAGATCACTACCCCTTACGCGCATTGGCAACATGGCCGGATTGAGCGGCAGTGGGCGACATTGGTCCCGATGGCGCAGTCAATGATCCGGCAAGCCGCGCTGCCTAAATCGTATTGGGCTCTAGCGATGGCCGCTGCGGTGCATGTCCGCAATCGTGTGCATAGCAGCGGAGCCGGCGGTGTACCTTTCACCTTGGCGGCCGGTAGACGAGCTGATTTGAGCTCCATGCAGGTCTTCGGCTGTCCGGCCTATGTCCTCGTTTACAAGTCTCAACGCCGCAAACTTGACGATCGCGCGTGGAAGGGTGTCTTTGTGGGCTACTGTTCTGAATCACCGGCGTGGTTGATGTACAATCCTGCTACTCGTCGGGTGGTGAGCAGCCGTAACGTGGTATTCGAGGAGGCTGATGTCCTCTCCATGGGGGAGAGCAATTCGGAGTAACGTAATGCTGATGAAGAGGACAGCATACCGCGCACCGTGTGTGGCGAAGAACGGGATACCTTCGGGGGAGTCGTTGCTACGAAAGTCGCTGCAACATTCCGGGTCGGTGGAAGATGAACGGGACATGCATTCGGGGGAGACCCCACGTCCAAGGTATCATCTTCGATCCACTGCCGCACCACAGCAATGCGTACCTAGTCCGAGGTACAATCTCCGTTCAACACGCGCTTCGGGAGATGGATGGACTGCGGGAAGTGCCGCAGCTACTAAGTCAGCCAGCAGCCCGACTGTTCAAGAGCATGTGTCATACAAGCAAGCGCTGAGGAGTCCCCAATCGGGGGAGTGGGAGGCAGCTATCAAGAGCGAGTACGACTCACTTGTATCGCGGAAAACCTGGGCATTGGCCCCTTGTCCTGCCGGTCGCAAACTCGTAGATTCAAAGTGGGAGTTCAAGCTGAAGCGCGATGCCAATGGGCAGATAACAAGGTACAAAGCAAGACGTGTGGCTCGCGGGTTTACTCAGGAGAAGCGTGTGGACTACCACGAGACTTTCCCTCTCACAGTGAGGGTGATTTCTATTCGAACGTTGCTCGCGCTTGCTGCTTATAATGATTGGGAGGTGGAGCAGCTTGATGTGGTGACGGCATTCTTGGAGGCCGATATCGAGGAGGAAATCTACGTGAGGCAGCCGGAAGGATTCCGTCACACCGACATCAATGGAGAGGAGCGAGTATGCTTGTTGAAGAAATCATTGTATGGCCTCAAGCAAGCTTCTAGGAACTGGAATAAGACAATCACAGCATGGCTAGATGAGTATGGCTTTACCCAATCCAAAGTGGATCCCGGCATTTACGTCTTCATCAAGGAGGGTGAGCTTTATGTCTTGGCGTTGTACGTGGACGACAGCATCATCGTCGGACCAACGGGTAGCTTCGTCGTTGGGTTTAAGTCGGCTTTCGGCGAAAGGTTCAACGTGCAAGACATCGGTCCAGTGTCTTGGTTGCTTGGCATGACAGTCGAGCGTGATCTTGGCAACCTCATCATCAGGATTGGACAGCACCAATACGTCTTAGCTATTTTGGAGAGCTTCAACATGATGGACTGCAAGCCAGTGGGCTCACCTATGGCTGTCGATGCTTTGAGCAATTGTATGGAGACGTCGACGTCAAAGTTGCCTCCCGGTCTAGTGCCGTACCAAATCTTGATCGGTAGCTTGTTGTACGCTTCCGTAAGCACACGGCCCGACATCATCATGGTTGTTAGCCACCTTAGTAGGTACATGTCCGACCCCTCCCAGTCACATTGGGAGCAAGCCGAGCCGGTGCTCCGCTACCTCAAGGGGACCGCAGATTCGGTGTTGATGTATGGTGGCGCACCTTCATTAAAGGTGGTAGGATGGTCAGATTCTGACTACGCGAGTGATATTGGCGAGCAGTGCGCTCTCGCACGGGTATGTGTTCATGCTCAACGGTGCAGCGGTGAGTTGGAAAAGTCAGCGGCAACAAACTGTGGCGTTGTCGACAGCGTAGGCAAAATATATGGCGCTGACTGCGGCCACTCAGGAGGCGATGTTTTTAAAGCAACTCCTCCATGAGTTTCACCAAGACTCCGGGTCTCCCATCACAATTCACGAGGACAATAAGAGTTGTACTGCACTCAGCAAGAATAGCATGACGACCGGACGCAGCAAGCACATGGACGTGAGGTACCACTTTTGTCGGGAGAAGGTGGAGAGCCAAGATATCGAGGTGCAATATTGTGTGACGGAGAACATGCTTGCTGATGTGCTTACCAAGCCATTAGGGAGTGCAGGGCACGGCAAGTTGTGCAATGCCATCATGGGACTGCTTGCGTAGCAAGGGGGGGTGTTGCGAGACATAGTTTGTGTAGTAATGATGTTGCTACACAGCAATATTAGTCAAGTAGCATCGTGATAGTACGACTGTGACTTAGCACTATAAGGTGATAAGCCAATCAACAATAGAGCGGATTAGGTTGCTGATGGATGCAAGTTGCAGAGCTTTAGATATCATCTAAAGGCTCACAATATACGTTGGCGTGTGCTCACCACAAGTAAGGTGAGTGCGTGTCTTGTGATAGGCAAGTGCTAGGCACTTTCTGAGGGTGAGATGACATGCAGTGTCACTCACCGAGCGTAATCATTCCTTATCCCCCCCTCAACTGGCAATCTCCATCACACACACCCTCAACACTCGCTGAGAATTAGGCATCCGCACCCACCTAGGCAAAATCAAAGCCCACAACCACTCACTAGGCAACGACCTCGCAAACACTTTCGCTAACCTACATTCGGACGGACACCCACCCGACACAACATACACCACAGGTTTAGACGTGTCGATAGGCCAATGGACTTGGCTATACACACTCATACCCAAACCCTAGGGGAACCCATACCCTACAGATACACCAACCTCAAATCCGATGCAAACACTTACAACACCACACACACACACACACACACACACACACACACACACACACACACACACACACACACACACACACACACACACACACACACACACACCTCACACAAACCACCAAACACGGTGCCCTCCTCGGCCGCGCCCCGGAGGACGGGGCCGACTTCACCTTCCACAAAAAGAACACATAGCTCACCGACATCCAGTTCACTTACAAGCAAGAATTCATGTGGGGCGTGCACAACACCCGCCTCCTCACCCACAATCCTACCATGCTCTGCTCAATATGCGGCCAATTCACTAGCAACGGTCACATGGCCGGTAACTCCCCACCATGTCCGGCCTCAAACATTTCCGCCACAAAAGCGCGCTACAAATCCTCCTCTCCCTCATGGAACGCCAAATCGTGGGCCGATGGGAGACCATCAACACCGCTGACTTCGGTAACCAACCCATCAAATCATTCACATCCCCCATCACCCACCCACACCCGACTTGAATGTCACCCCCCTCACCCCACACGCATGCCCACCCGCCTTGTTGCTGCTGACGAAGGCCTATCGCCCGACTCCCTCACCTCTTACCTTGCCATCCTCCCCGCCGAGATTCTCCCCCTACCCGTTCAGACCCCCGGCACACAAACTCGACTTCATCCGACTTCTCGAACCTGGATTCGTCGGCCACACAAGCGGTCGCCGCCGTTACTCCTCGATTAAAAAGATTCAAATAGGAGTATAGAAATACTTCACAGACCACAGCCTATCCCACAACACACACACCATTCTCGAAAAAACACACCCTCCTCGCCAACGCCATTCGCCATCACTAGTCAGGTACCGAAGTCGACATCCTTCCTATCGTCTTGAGCCGCACATATACACCGGTCTCATCCACCATTTCAAGTCTCACCTCCCTTCTCACCCTCCGCACTGACCCTTTTGACAAACTCATTTAAAAAACAAGACTCGACACGTCCCGCATCCTTGCACAACTGCACTCGCACACTATCCAGTGGCTACATCGCCTCTTTCTCACGACCACACGCCGCACCTCCACACAGTGCACCCACGCACGCCCTTAACTGCACTCTGCTACCACTACGCACGTCACACTCCCCGGAGGGGGGGGGGTAAAACCCCCCAACACCCTTTGGAGAGGTTGCATTTTGGCGGTCAACGGTCTAGTCCCGACTTGTAAGTTTCCTAAATGGCATAGTTGGGAAGGCCGAGAAACAACAGCCGGTTTCATCCGGTACGTGTTGTAAAAAACTTCAATTTCAATTTCAATCGCACCGATGTGTATCATGACACCGAGGTGAGCCTTCCCTTTACTTCCGTTGCTTTTTCCTTCTCCCTCAATCCCGGCCGTGACCTTTCGGACTTCTGGGCAGTCGATTCGGCTTGCTCGTTCGACCTCACTGCGAGTCGCGGCGATTTCGTTACGTTTGAACCCTCTCGGGGTCGTCTTGCATCGGCGGTGTAGAGGTCAACGTCAAGGGCAGGGGCAATATCCGACTCGCCATACCTCTCGTGTGTGGGCAGATCGATAATCCACCGAACTATCCACGCACTGTTTACTCCCAACCTCTCCTCGCGGTACGCTCAGCGCATTGGACGCCTCCTCATTATCATTTGGATGCAGTCACACTGTGGCTGCGAATTACTTTTTCTAGCAGATTCTGACATTGGATTGCTCGTGGTCCCCACAGAAATGGGAGTGTTGAAACCTTCCGGGAACGACCTCTACATGCTGAGCAACTCCACAAGCTCGCAAGACACATCCCCTCTAGACACCTCAGATCGTGTAGACAGTAGTGTAGCCTTGACTGCACACATTGACTTTGCACTTTGGCACCGCCCTTGTGGGCACATTGACATGCAAGTTCTCTAGGCCCAACATACCCACGGTGTTCCATCGATTCCGGCGTTACCGGTCTGTAAAAACTGTTTCCTGCGACTCGTGTCTCTTGCACAAAGTTAGTGCTGCCCCTCGCAATACGTCTGCGTGTCCTTAACACCTGCGACCTCTCATGAACATGTCGTCCGGCAGTTGGGGCCCGGTGAATGTCCCCTAACCTCACAGACTTCGCTATTCCCTGCTCGTCATCGACCATCACACCAACTACATGTCGGTGCGATTTCTGATGTCAAAAGACGACACATGTCCGCAACTTGAGTCCATCCTACTGGAAACCGTTACACACGCGCACGGTACCACTCCTCCTCCGGTGCCTTCGCCCCCGTGCTGAAATTTGACTAAGACCCCGTGTTCGAGGCCACAGCGATTCGCCTTTTGTGTGGTCGATTGGGTGTCGGTGTCTAGTACTCAGCCCCGTATGCTCACTACATGCTCGGCAAAGCCGAACGCCCGTGGCGGACCCTAAGAGACAGTGCCTTTGCACCGCTACACAACATGTATGTCCCGAACTCCATGTGATCGTGCGCAATCAGCACCGTTGTATACATTTGCAACCGCATGTTCAGCCGCGCGGTGGGTTCCTCACGTGCCGTTCCCCTCACGCTCCTCACGTCGCAAGAGCCAGATGCTTCCAAGTTCCGTGTTTTCGGATGCATTGTCTTCGCCAAAGTGCCCGACAAGCTCCGTCGCAGGCTTGAGGAGAAAGCGTTTCGCGGCATCGTGGTCGGCTACCCACATGACGCCCCGGGGTATTGCATCTACAACCCTGCTATACGACGCATTACTTGTTAGCACTAGCAACCCGTTGCCTAGTACTTATGTACAAGGTAACTATTTGTCATCCTAGTACTTAGTGTTATGCTATTATTGGCGGTACTCTATTCCCTATTAGTGGCGGTCGGCCGGCCCTGCCGGTGACTGTGCCGGTCGCTATCTCTCTCTTTCCATGTCTCTAGTAGTCACCACAGCCCCCCCTCCCCCCCTTCCCCCCCTTCGTGCGGCCGGCACGACCTCCGTGTAACCATCCGTTCCCGATTCCGAAAGGTTATGGGCCCTCCACCAAGCTATACTATAGCAGAAGAGCGTGTGTAAAGCGCTCGGTGCCAAGCTAGTCATGCCTACTCCCACGTAAAAAAAGTAGAGCGTGTGTAAAGCGCTCGGCGCCACGCTAGTAATTCATCGTCCAACCGACACCACGCTTCGCCTTCGAGCTGGTTGCCCGCGCTTGTCCTACCATCTCCCACGTAAAAAGGAGAAGAGCGTGTGTAAAGCGCCCGACGCCACGCTCTCCCCACCCAGCTTTCAGTCTCACGTAGCCTTCGGCCTACCGATGCTCTCGACCGGATTTAGGTTTTTTAAGACCGACCCGCGAAAATTCGACCCGTGCGTACCTTAATTAGTATTGTTATTGTTTTTTACAGAGGCAGCGCCGCAACGCTCACCTAACTTAGCGAGGAACTTAATTTTCCCACGGCGAAAGGGGGGAGTCAACACGAGCGCTCATCTATGCTTTTGCGTGCCTACACGCTCCTACCGCCCTTGTTGGCTTTGCTTCTTCCTCGCCGGTCGCTCTCATGCGTCGGCTACTTCGCCCGGAGACAGTTTTTCCCGCTACATTAGACTAGTACATTACACAGTATATTTGGAACCGCTTCTTATCGGTAACTCGCCGGTAGCGGCACGTTCGTGTGAGCGCATGTCGCTACACCTACCCGGCCTGAGACACACGCTACAAGCACTACACCTTCGACCAAGATGGAGCCTTCCTCGATGCAAGCTAGGCGGACGACGTCAAGACCTCGGCTACCTTGAGGGGAGGGTGTTAGCACTAGCATCCAGTTGCCAAGTACTTATGTACAAGGTAGCTATTTGTCATCCTAACACTTAGTGTAATGCTATTAGCGGTACTTTATTCCCTATTAGTGGCGGTCGGCCGGCCATGCCGGTGCCTTTGCATGCCGCCATCTCTCTCTTTCCACTTGTCTAGTCACCACAGCCGGCCCCCCTTGGGGCCGGCACGACCTCCGTGTAACTACCCGTTCCCGATTTCGACATTACCACGTCGGTGCATGTTGTGTTTTAGGAAAACGTTCCCGGGCTTTTTCCCTTCCCTGACCGTCGATTCCCTAATTTCTGACGATCACGACATGGACGGTGAACACGGTCCAATACCCATGTCACACCCCCTTGACCTCGATCCGCATGCTGACGAGGAACTCCACCTTGACCCCCTTGTTGCGACATCGACCCCACCGTTGCATGACCACGGCTGTCCCAGCCGCCTCCGGTCCCACCCCATTCGCAACGGTGAGCTAGTGGCTCATTTGTCCGACCACCCTCGCGTGGCTGACCCTGAGGGAGGCAAAGCCACTGAGGACATCGTCGCGCAGCCCGACATGGCGTCACTCATCACTGCCCCCCGCATCTCCATGCGGACGCGATCACACATGACATTGCCCTTATGTCGGTTAGGGACAGCGTCGAACCGACCTCGTACCGTGCCGCCCTCACCAACGCTCAAGCCTCCGACTAGCAAGCTGCCATGCAGCTTGAGTATGCCTCACTCATGGACAGTGGCACGTGGGGACTTCTTGACTTCCCCGCCGATAGCACGATCGTTAATAGCATGTGGATCTTCAAGATCAATTCGGACACATAGGGTGAAGTATCTCGCCTTAAGGGTCGCTTCGTGGCCAAAGGATGCAGTCAACTACGTGCGGGTCTTGACTACACGGAAACCTTCTCTATGGTCATCCACATGGCTACCCTCCGCATGTTCCTTGCCATTGCTGCCACCATGGACCTCGACCTCTGTCAACTTAATATCGACACCGCGTTCTTGTATGCCCCCATCACCGAAGATGTTTGTTGTGAGATCCCTATGGAGGGCATGATAATGGACACATCTGTACGTGGTACTCCGGGGGAGTCTTGGCCCTACTACCTCGCCAATAGTGGATGTGCTGCGGGAGCCCGTTGCTCGGGCAGTACCGGGGTATATATATGAGATATATCCCCAAATGGCTACCGACTTTTAGGCGCGGTACATGGTTACGGCGTACGACTCTGGAAATGGAGGTGCGGGTTCGATTCCCGGTGATGGCACTTCCGTGTAGCCCTTTGATAGGTTATGGGCCCTCCGCATATGAGGCGGGTTTGTAGGGTTTGACCGGAGTTGATCGGATGGTGTCCATTAAGGGGAGTGTTGTGAGATCCCTATGCTGGGCATGATAATGTACACATCCGTACGTTGTACTCCGGGGGAGTCCTGGCCCTACTATCTCGCCAATAGTGGATGCGCTACGGGAGCCCGTTGCTCGGGCAGTACGGGGGTATACATATGAGATATATCCCAATGGGTATTGACTTTTAGGCGCGGTACTTGGTTACGGCGTACGACTCCGGACATGGAGGTGCGGGTTCGATTCCCGGTGATGGCACTTCCGTGTAGCCCTTTGATAGCTTACATCCGCCAGCCACTCGGGCTCTCATGCGGCACGAGTAAGGTATGCAATCTCAAGCGTTGCATGTACGGCCTCAAACAGGCCCCCCTGCGAATTCAGTATGCTCCTCCGAGACTGGCTCGTCAACACAATTTGGCAGCAATGTGTTTCCGACCCGTGCATCTACATTTTCCGCACCGGATCCGTTTTCGCGATGATTGCCCTCTACGTCGATGACATCCCGGCGGCGTGCAACGACACGGCATGGTTGGACTCTTTCAAGGCTCGCCTCGACGCGCCATTCAAGATCGAGGACTTGGGCGCCCTATCCCGACTCCTTGGCATGCACATCACTCGCGGTAGGTCCACCAACACTATCTCCTTAGACCAGTCGAAGTACTTGCGTGACATATTGGACAAATACGGCATGACGGACTGCAAATCCTCGCCACTCCCTATGGATCCCGGCTTTGCTTCCGGCCTTGCGCGCATCGACTCGCCACCCCTCACAAGCGCGGCGAAGGACATCCATCCCAGCGTCTTGGGCAGCCTCTAATATGCACTCGCTTGTAAGCGCCCAAACGTCTCCGCAACCTTGAAACTTGAGCATCCTTGGCTCGGCTCAGGCACATCCCACGGTGGTTCATCTCCAAGCCCTCAAAAAGGTGGTTCGCTACCTCAAAGGCCCTTTCTAACTGCGCCTCACTAGCTTCGCCGACGCCGACGAGGCGAACGACAACAGTACACGCCAGTTCCGCTCGGGGTACTTGTTATTCTCACTCTACCGCAGGGCATATTAGTTACAAGTCTAAGCATCAGACATGCGTCGTGCAGTCCACTTGCGAGGCTGAGTACAACTTTGCAGCGGACACCACCAAGGAGGGACACCACCTCCGCCAACTAGAGGGGGGGTCTTCAACGCCCCCATCACCGAAACCACCACCATATGGGAGGACAACCAAAGCGCTATCACTTACTCCCATAACGCATTGGTCAACGAGATGACCAAACACATCGGCCTAAAGTTGCACTATTTGAAAGACCACGTGGAACATGGAACAATCATGGCACGGTTTCTAACCATTGACCAAATGGTGGCATACAGGTTCACCAAACCATTGCAAGGACATGCACTCACATGACATCGAAGTGCGATCATGGGAGACTCAGAGTCTATGCAACGCTTCACCTTATAGCTATCTGCAAGGGGAGTGTTGTCAGTAATTCCCACTAGTTATTTGTTACGAATAGCTAGGGTAAGCTATTCTAGATATGTGTAGTACATGTCTAGATCGGACATTCCGATACAATGCTTGTTTTGGGTACATGGCCGACGCTAGGCTACAACTCTCAACCTCCTTTGCCCCGACACCACGCCTCGGGCTAGTTGTCCATGTGAATGTCCTTCTGCGTGACTCTGACACTAACTAAGTGTACGTTAGTTACCTTCCCCTGTGACCGTGCATGCATGGTTCAACAATGTTACCTCCATGTATTGCACTACGCTTTAATAGCTCTCGCCTAGCTAGCTAGCGCATGCTCTCACTTGGTCCTCGTGCAAAGTGATAGGGCTTTCCAACCGTTGCGAGTCAAACCAGCGATGCGGCTCCTCGTGCCTTGGGAATTTCTTTGTTTGCATTGGGAGTCTCATTCGGCGCGTCGTCTAGATGGTTAGAGTAACCGAACATACATGTACGTACCATGACGTATTGGTCGTACACAGTGCGTCAATGGCTAGTTGCTAGGGCTACCGCTGGTGGGCGGCGGGCTGCCCCTGCCGCCGGTGGTTCGAGGGAGGCTGCCGGTGCCTTTCGGCGCGGAGCTGCTGCCGCTGTTGCTGCAGCAGCCGCCGGCCATAGAGACGCGAGTAGTGTTGGTGCCGCCGTTGCTGCTGCTGCGGGTGCTGCTGATGGGGTTGGTCGGCGCACAGATGATGCTGCTGTTGCTGCAGCAGCCGGCGGACGTAGAGACACTGGCAGTGTTGGTTCCGCCGTTGCTGTTGCTGCTGCTGTTGATGATGGTGGTGGTGCTGGTTGGCGCACGGCTGCTGCTTCTGTTGCTGCAGCAGCTGCCGTACATAGAGACACTTGTAGTGCTGGTGCCGCCGTTGCTGCTGCTGCTGCTGAGGGTGGTGCTGGTCGGCGCACGGATGCTGTTGATGTTGTTGCAGCAGTCGGCGGACGGAGAGACATTGGTAGTGCAAGTGCCGCTATTGCTGCTACTGCTGCTACTGCTGCTGCTGGTTGTGCTGTTCGGCGCACGGCTGCTGCTGCTGTTGTTGCAGCAGCCGGCGGACGTAGAGACATTGGTAGTGTTGGTTCCGCCGTTGGTGCTGCTGCTGCTGATGGAGGGGGTGCCGGTCGGCGCACGGCTGCTGCTGTTGTTGCTGCAGCAGCTGCCGGACATAGAGACACTTGTAGTGTTGGTGCCGCCGCTGTTGCTGCTGTTGCTGCTGCTGAGGGTGGTGCTGGTCGGCGCACAGCTGCTGCTACTGTTGCTGCGGGTGGTGGTGGTGCTAGTCGGCGCACAGATGCTGCTGCTGTTGCTCCAGCAGCCGGCGGACGTAGAGACACTGGTAGTGTTGGTTCCGCCGTCGCTGCTGCTGATGCTGCTGCTGATGGTGGTGGTGCTGGTCGGCGCACGGCTGTTGCTGCTGTTGATGCAGCAGCTGCCGGACATAGAGACACTTGTAGTGCTGGTGCCGCCGTTGCTGCTGCTGCTGCTGCTGCTGAGGGTGGTGCTGGTCGGCGCACGGCTGCTGCTGCTGTTGATGCAGCAGCCGGCGGACGTCGAGATACTGGTCGTGTTGGTGTTGATGTTGCTGTTGCTGGTGCTGGTGCCGTTCGGCGCACAAATGTTGCTGTTGTTGCTGCAGCAACCGGCGGACGTAGAGACATTGGTAGTGCTAGAGCCGCCGTTGCAGGTGGTGGTGGTGCTGGTCGGCGCACGGCTGCTGCTGTTGTTGTTGCAGCAGCCGGCGGACGACGAGATACTGGTCGTGTTGGTGCCGCGGTTGCTCCTGCTGCTTCTGGTCGGCTGTTGGTCGGCGGTCGGCTGTTGCAGGTGAGAATGGCGTGTGCAAAGCCGCATCTGGGGGTGTTGGTGTTACTGGTGTTCCTACGGAGGGTGTAGCTGCTCATGCTGCTACACGTGCTGGTGCGGGTTGGAGTGCGGAGATTGCCGTTCCTACTGGAGGACAACGCGCTGTTGCTGATGTGCGGAGGGCTACAACTTGGGGTGTTGCTGCTGTTGCAACTGCTGCTGGTAGTGCCGCTGCTGCCGGTAGTGAAAGTGCTACATGTGGTGGTCCTAATGGGCAAAGAGCTGGCCGCGTTGCTGCCGGAGACCCCTTGGCACATGTTGGTGGTGGTTGGCGCTCGGCCGTTGCTGCCAGCGTCCATGAGCAAAGGACTGCGGCGAGTGGTGCCGCATCTGCTGCTACTGCTACCGCTATGGGACTTGCGGCTGCCGGAGCTCGCTCGCGCCGGGCTGCTAGTGTTGGTGATGGTGCTTGTGGGCGCAGACATGTGGCTGGTGGCAGGGCCGCTGGTGGTGCTTATGCACCTGCTTGTGCTGGCCCGCGCCCGGTTGCTGCGGCACGGGCTGTTGGACAGAGAGATCCAGCAGGTGATGGCGTTGCTAGTGGTGCTCCTGCAAATGCCGGTCAACGACTCGCCGATGCTGCCACAGCCCGTGGGCAGGGGATTGACAGCGGTGCCGGTTCTGCAGCTACTGGTGCCAATGGACAGAGTGCTTTTGCTGCCGGGCGGAGGGCTGGAGCTGGTTGGCGGCGAGATGATGCTGTTGGAAGCCGGCGAGTTGCGGTTGCTGCAGCTTGTGCCCATGCTGGAGCTTCAGGGTCGGAGCCGGGCCTAAGTGCATCGGGTGTTCTATCCCCGTCGCGGGGGGAATGTTACACTTGCGTTCCGTGTGGCATACGGTTTGTTGGGCGTAAATGGCGCTCTAATTTCGTCAGACACACTAACATGTTCATAACTGGCAATGGCCCCTCTACTTCCGCACACCGTCGCCAAGCTCGCCACCTTGCGACCTCCTCTCCGGCCTTGTTTTCCCTTTGTGCCTCGGGCGACCACCTTGTATCTGCCACCCAAGCTTGCCCTCTTACCGCTCCATGCCTACACTGTGTGGGTACTCCCGTTTCTCCAATGTTGCCTCACGACTATGTTGGTAGCTCCCGGCCGCCGCTCATTGGACCACGCCCCCTCCGAATAGCTGTCACCCCTCCCCCCCGTGCTTGGGGTGGCCTCCCCCCCTTGGCTCCACTCCTTTCCCCACCCCGGGTCGAACCAGAGCTTACCCCCCTCACTCCCCCCCCTACACATGATGGACCCCCGATACCTCATTATGGACAAGCTTTTATGCCCTCATCTGCCGCTGCACTCCACCGAGAGGCTGCTCTCCGATCCCCCCCTCGGGCTGCTACTCATGCCTCATGGTGCTCCAACAACGACCCCGTCGCTTGTCTACTTGAGTTCAGACCTTTCACTGCGGCCCGAGGGGTTTGTGCGACAGCGAGAGACGATCTACGTTCTGCCCTACAAGACACCCTAGAATATGCGACCCCCCTTCCCTCAACGGACTCTCGGGCTGCTGGAGCTTTTTTGGCAATTCACCTTTTTGGCGGCCTCCTCCACCGACCGTTCCCGGCGGCAGCCGGTGCTCTAATTCGCTCCCTGGTCCAACGTCGAGTCCGTCTCTGGTTCTCTACGTCCGGAGAGGACGGACTCACGGGCATTGACACCCTTCTACGTGATATTCGAGATGGAGGTGAGCTTGCACTCTCGCCGTCGCCGGGCCCAGCACACTCAACGGGAGCAGCACCACCCACCGACTCGCCTCTCTGAAAGTGACCTCCGATGCCGTGCTGCCTTCCGTCGGGCCCGTGAGCTAGTGGAAGTTGGCCAATTGCGACGGGCCGGATGGCCCTAGACGGAGCCGACTTCGGAATGGTGGAGGACGCGGACGCGGCTTTGGCCGCTCTTCAGCGGTTGCATCCTCCTCCCGGTACTCCCCATCCAGACTCTGATCTCCCCGACCCTCTGCCCCCCCCGGCGCGCCCACCCCTCACGCATTTAGATGACAGTGACAGCCTCAAAATATGGGAGGAGTCTATGCTCCTTGTCTTGAGAAAAGCACCTCGCTTATCAGCCCCCCACGTTGATGGTTGGCGATGGGAACATGTCCGTGACTTGAATGTTCCGGCATGGCGTAAGTGGGTTAACCGCTACTCGGCGGGAAACATTCCCGAGGCTGCGGCGGACTTTCAGGCGAGTGCGACCGGGTGGGCTCTTCACAAGCAAACCGGGGTTGACCGCGACGCCATTCGCCTTCGGGGTGAGGCTCCTAAAGTCCGGCCGTTGGCTGCTGGCAGCGTTTTGTCGCGGTTAGCTCATTGTCACGCCATAGCGCGGATAGCGACTGTCGCGGCCGACCACGTGGGCCATGTACAACGATCGGTTTTCACCAAAGCGGGTATTGAGCGAGCCATTCATACCACTCGCATTGGCCTACAAGCTATTCCTGATTGCAGCCTTCTAAGCTTGGACATGGAAAACGCCTTAAACACCATTTCCCGCCGGAGTTTCCTTGCGGAGTTGTACAAGAACCCTGACTTGCATCGCATTATCCCGTTGGTTGAGATGATATATTCACGGGACTCCACGGTGTATTACTTCGACCCCAACGATGCGTCGCTCCTACACGGCACGGTTCAATCTCGTACGGGGGTCCGACGCGGAGATCCTCTTGGCCCGCTTTTGTTCAACCTGGCGATAAGCACCCCCCTCCGGAATATTGGAGAACGGTGCAAGGATTCAGCGGCGATCCAAGCCTTTTCTGATGATGGCAAGTATTTGATCAAAACGCCTTTCGTCCCGACTGTGATTACGGTGGCTACGGAGGAACTGGGGAAAGTCTGCTCGAATGTTCAACCAATCAAATCTTCGTGCATGGTACCTCCGGATACGGTCCTTGAACTTGTCGAGGTGATACGGGCGATGGTCCCCGTTGTTATGGATACTAGTAACCTTGGAGCCCCTTTGGCGATGGACTTCTCGATGGCAGACGGCCCTCCAGCGTCTCATAACGCGAACTATGTTCACTCTTGGCTGCAGCAAGACACCGTTGAGGCTCATCAACTCCTCTTGGACAAGATCGTATGCTTTGCTATGTCGGACTTCGGAGGGACACACGCCGCTTTCCGCTTGATGATCACGTGTGCGGTACGCCGCTATGGTTTCTTGCTCCGCACCCTCCCCCCAAATATCTGCCGACCGTACCTTGCTACTGCATATAGGGCCGTTCGTGCAGCAGTTTATCGAATCTTGGGCGTTTCTTTGGACGCACAAACACTCGATCAACTGAATTGTGCTAAACGATAGCTCTCCCTCCCTGCGGAGTTTGGGGGGCTTAATGTACCGTCCCTCGAGCTCGACGCCGAACTTGCTTACTAAGCTTCATTCACTGCGACCCTCGCCAACCTGATAACTGATTACGAGTCCGAGTCGCAAGGCTGACATTATTTGTTTCCTCTAAATGGTACCTGTATCTTAGCGATATTCAGTGACTCTTTATTTGTCATCACGGCAGTACAACTGTATCGCCGTATTTTCCCTCGACAGTACAGAGTTACTAGCAGTATCTCTTCTAGATAGTTCTTTTCTAGATAGTTCTAAGAGCTTGTGTGATAAGGTTAGGTAGACGGTACAGGTAACCTGAGTTAACCTGTATCACTAGTAATAGTTTGGTTTAGTTAGCAGACAGCACAAGCTACAGGTTCTAAGGCTGTTTCTAGAACAACTGCGGTGTGGGTATTTAAGATAGGGACTTACTGGTAGAGGAGAGAGAGACCGGTACAGATAGAATTACGCCACACCCAGACTGTAAGAAACCCTGTTCCTAAGACAATCTTATTAATTCTCTCTACGCTGTATAATTAGATCCAGAGATTAGGTTCTACTATTAGTCTAAGGTTGCCAACTTAGCCTAACCAAAGTAGCACCTCACACGTGGTTTCGGAGCCTCAGAACAGCTAGACGAGACGAAGATGTCTAACCGAGCAGGAGAGAGACTACCAGAGGAAGTTGATGGTCGACCAGAGGGGGCGCCTTCTGGGCCGACACCGCCGACGTCGACGGATGGTAGAAGACAGACAGTGCGAGAAGGATCGAGTCCCACGATGGAGCCTATGTCGGTACACGTCACCGAGATGCTTGAACGACTAAGTAACCGAGTTGACACTTTTTCGACTGAGCTATCTCAACTGCGTGACCACGTCGACAACGGTTTCAGACATTTTGAAGGACGAGTGAACAGAAGCCGAGAGACGGAGAATTTTCTTCGAGGAGAACAATTGAGATCGGAGAGGACGCGAGAGATGCCAAGCATGATGCCGAACGATGTCAAACCAGCCAAGATCAAGAGCATCGCTACGACTAACATCGACGAGCTGAGAAACTGGTTCCGACATGCGCGAGGGTATCTACGGTATCACAGCGTTAACCCTGAAGAGCAAAGAGGAGTGTACTGGGTATCTGGCTTTCTGGAAGGACCACTATCGAAGTGGTGGTACTCCCAAGTTGCGCAGACTGGAGATGAAGTCGGTGGAGGATTTTCCGGAGTTTCTGAGATGGAGAAATCCTTAATTCAGGAATTCTGCGGAAGAACACCGGCGGAACAAGCGAGATTGAATTTGGACAAAGCAAGACAGAAAACCACGGTCCTGAAGTACGCGAACTATTTTCGAGAACAATTATTGGAGCTTCCTCACCGTCACGAAGAAGATAACGTACATGATTTCCAGCGCGGTTTGAGACCCTCGATTCATAAGGAGGTTGCCCTGAAAAACCCTAAGACCCTACACGAGGCGATTCAAGCAGCTCTGCGAGCGGAGGCAGCGGAGACCAAGATTGAGACGACCCAACGCTCGACAGGCCGACTGAACGCCATCGAAGAAGACAGCGACTTTTCAGAGGCAGGGGAGGAGATCGACAGTGAGTCGGAGGAAGATTCGCATGGCGCGACCGAAGAAAAGCCGCGGGAGCTGTACGAGATTAGACGCCTCACTCAAGAGGAGGTCGACAGATTTAAGAAGGAGGGCAAGTGCTTCATTTGCCACAAGAAGGGACACATCGCTATCGACTGCCCAGACAGAAAGAACAAGAAGAATGACAGAACGAGGAAATCCCGGCCGGGAAAGTGAGACCTGAGTCGGCAGCTCGCGGCAAGCTGCAGGATGAGGTTTCGTCTCCTACAGCGACTCAGGAAGAGACCAGAACAGAAGAAGTACGAGACCCGTTACCTCAAACGACATTGAGGCCAGTCTTTAGGAGCAAGGACTTTAGCGACTGGATGATGAATAGGGAGTATTTCCTGAAGTACTCTCAGACCTACGGACCTTTCGACTTAGATGGAGCTAGCGATAATGACGGCCTTAATTCTCAAGTGGCGGAGGATTTTTGCTGTCCGGCGCGCCCATTTCAGGAGAGAGATTTACAGAAGTACCGGAGAATTTGGCTAAATGCGCCATTTAATGAATTAGAAGATTTTTTGGGCCATTATTTGCGGAGTAAACTGCTTCATCCCCATCTGAGAGCGGTTATAGTGGTTCCAAAATGGAGGGCAAAACCATGGTTCAAGCTGCTGCGAAATTTCCGACTTGTCGACGAGCTGGCGGCGAAAGAACATGTGTTTACCTGCCCCACGAACGATGAAATAGAAGGAAGAAGGCAAGATGTTGGACCGACAAGATGGACGACGCAAGTCTACGTCGACGACACCGATCGAGTTCGATTTCTGCCTCAGAACCTACAGAATCCCCCGAAGACCTACTGGACTCACTCGACGACTCTTGTTACCGATGGCCGACGAGTGTTACTAGCGAAAGAGGACACTGGCATGGTCTGGTTTCCTGGTGGCAAACAGGAGATTGAAGACGCGACCCCGGAATACACAGCAGTGCGAGCTCTTACGGAGACAACTGGATTAAAGGTGAGCGAAACAAATTTACGCCTTTTAGGGACGGAGTCTTCCGGACAGAATAAGCGCTACGTGTATATCGCTCGCGTTCGACCCGGATCGATACCGGACGCTACGTCAACTTCTCGGGCAGTATGGGCTACCTGGAAGGAATTAATTTCGGCACGGCGTACGGGTTATCTAGTCTGTGGAGAACAGCAGTTCCCTCTTCGTTACGAGACTTTTGGGAAACCGATCGACGGGTGGATGAACAAGAACGTCCGACTAGAAGACAGTGTTCCTGCGACGCTACATGTATCCACAACCCAGTCTGGAACAAGTCTGTTAGTGTTGGGAGGCACCTTACGCGGACATCGATGCCGTATTTTGGTTGACTCTGGCGCTTCGGAAAATTTCTGCAAGGCTGAGTGGGTACGGGAGCATCACATCCCGACAGTTACTGGAGAGAAATACCGGATAAAATTGGCAGATGGTAGTACAACTACGACTCGCCAGCGACTACGGAATGAAGTGCTCACAGTAGGGACCCTGGACATACGTCTGGACGCAATTACGACAGAACTGGACAAATTCGACATCATCCTCGGTCAACCTTGGTTACAAGCCGTCAACCCGGATATAGATTGGTCTACTAAAACGATTCGCGACCGTAAAACTGGCGAAGCTATGGTGTCTGGCGACGAGTACACCGTACCTGTGACAGTACATCACTTGGAGGCGGATGCGATGGCAAAGCTGCTTAGGCAACAACCAGCAGACCTCTTCGTGATTGGACTACGAGAAGTACAGGACGCGGTCGACGACATCAACACTGACCAACAACCTGAGTGGACGACTTCGTTACGAGAATCCCTGAATGAGTTTACGGACATTATCAAGGAGCCTGACGGTCTACCGCCAACTCGCGAGTGCGACTTTGAAATTAATTTGGAGTGCGATGAACCACCTAAGGAGCGAACGTACCGTATGTCACCAGCAGAACTCCGGGAGGTTCAAGTACAGTTGCAAGACTTACTCGCAAAAGGCTGGATTCGTCCGTCTAAATCTCCGTACGGTGCCCCGATTTTATTTGTACGCAAGAAGGATGGTACCATGCGTATGTGCGTAGACTACCGGAAACTCAACGACCTCACGAGGAAAGATCGAACACCGTTACCCCGGATTGATGAGTTACTCGACTCGCTATATGGGGCTCACTATTTCAGCACGCTGGACCTGTATAAAGGCTATCATCAAGTTCGAGTCAAGGAGCGCGACATACATAAGACAGCATTCCGAACTCATTACGGATTGTTCGAATACTGCGTTCTACCCTTTGGACTTTGTAATGCCCCAGCTGGATTCCAAGCGATGATGAATCGAGTTTTGGCCCCGTATCTTGGCAAGTTCTGCGTGGTATATCTGGACGACGTGTTAATCTACAGTAAGACGGCCGACGAACACCTCGAGCATATTCGACTCGTGTTACGAGAGCTGCAGCGACACCAGTTGCATATCAAACTCTCTAAGTGTTACTTCGGACGATCGAGCGTCAATTTTCTTGGGCATGTGGTGGAAGCTGGACAGATCCGAATGGACCCCGACAAGGTGGAGGCAGTACAGAATTGGCCCCGACCGAAATCAGTGACTGAAGTACGTGGATTTCTGGGACTTGCTGGATATTACCGGAGGTTCATCAACCAATTCGCAACCCTAGCAACCCCATTAACGGACCTGACCAAGAAGACACCGGAATTTCGCTGGACCTCTCAAGCCGAGTCAGCATTCGAGCAAATTAAAGACGCGATGGTACGTGCACCAGTACTGGTAATTCCTGACACTTCTCCTAATGCAAGGTACACACTGTACACAGATGCTTCTGGATTCGCAGTAGGAGCTGTGTTGTTACAAGACCAAGGTATTGGATTACAACCTGTTGCGTACCATGCTCGAAGGATGAACAAGCATGAGGTACACTATCCTGTCCACGAACAAGAGCTACTGGCAGTTCGCGACGCTCTACTGAAGTTCCGTTGCTACTTAGATGGCGCGGCGGGATTTACAGTAATTACGGACCACGACACGTTGCGACACTTCTTTCGACAGCGCGATTTGTCTACTCGACAGGTGCGATGGCTTCAAGTTCTAGCACCTTACCAGCGACAGATGGACATCGTATACAAGAAGGGAGCAGTCAACCAGGCAGACGCTCTGTCTCGCCGACCTGACCTGAAGAACTCATTACAGAAGCTGCAACTGTTACGCGATTGGACCAACGACGAAGCAGAATGCGAGTTACACGCGCAGATGTTTTCCCTGGAATCCCGGTTACATCCTGACTCTGGACTTCATGAGGAAATCAAAAGCGCTTATGATTCGGATAAATACCTGCTTACCCGGAAATCTCTGCCTACCTGGCTGGTACGTCAATCTAACGGACTCTTGTACGCCTACGGGACAAGACTGTATGTTCCGAACGTCTCTACATTACGATCAAGAGTACTGTACGAACTACACGACGCACCGACCGCGGGACACCCTGGTATTATTCGACTATTGGCAGCAGTAACCCGGACGTTTTGGTGGCCTAACATGAAGCGGACAGTACAACACTATGTACGCAGCTGTGTTACCTGTCAACGCAACAAGGCAGCGCGACACAAGCCTTATGGACTCCTTCAATCGCATGAGGTACCGACCAGACCCTTTGAGCATATATCGCTTGACCTGATTACGGACCTTCCTGAGTGCGATGGGTATGATGCTGTGGTGGTATTCGTCTGTATGCTTACGAAACGGACGATTGTCGAGCCAATTACGAAAACGATTACAGCGGAACAATTAGCAAAAATTATGCACCGCGCTGTTTTTCGACATTTTGGCTTACCACGGAAATTAATATCCGATCGAGATCCCCGGTTTATGAGCGACTTCTGGCAAACCCTATTTAGGGCTGTTGGCACCAAGCTTAATATCTCTACGAGCTATCACCCCCAGACAGATGGCCAAACTGAACGAGTAAACCAGACATGGGAGCAAGTCATACGATGCTATGTGCACCCCTTGCACGACGACTGGGTTCAACACCTTACCAACGTGGAGTTCGCGATCAACGCAGCGGTTTCTACGTCAACGACTATGTCTCCATTTAAGGCGACGCTAGGATTTGAGCCGACATCTCCAACGACGGCTACATTTGAAGATAACGAGCCTAGCCGTACTTTACCGGAGCAAGTGAAGATTCTGGTCGAGATGCACAGATTTGCCCACGACTGCGTCAAAGCAGCCCAGGCACACATGCAAGACGCTGCAAATCGGCACCGGTTACCAGTACCTTTTACAGTTGGCGACAAGGTTAAGCTCAAGGCGACAAATCTACGGTTTGTACAACAGCCATGTTCTAAACTACGCGACCGCTACATTGGACCGTTTCTCATTACGGAGGAAGTTTCCCCGGTTGCATTTCGGCTTAAGCTACCCCCTGGAGTACGGATTCACGATGTTGTACACGCCAGTCTACTGGAAAAATGGAATGCAGAACCAGAACAGGCCAACAGTGCGCAGCCAATCCCGATTGTGCACGATGCGAAGCGATTTGAAGTCGACAAAATACTCGACGTGGCTTTTAACTCCAATGGCACGGGACTTTTATTTAAGGTCCGCTGGGCAGCACCGTTCAACGTACCTAGCGAGGACACTTGGGAACCCATGCGAGGAGTCAACCACTTAAACATCTTTTCCGAATTTCTTCGAACGGATGTTTATCGAGAATTTTCTGGCACCCCTGACTTTGTCAGATTTCGCAATCGCTGGCCTGCAAGAACCCCCAAGAAACCAAGACCCTGAGTACTGCACAGCGAGGACGCTGGTGCTTAAGGAGGGGAGAGTGTCATATCCTAGCCATTTAGCTAAGTGCTAGTATCTGACATTATTTGTTTCCTCTAAATGGTACCTGTATCTTAGCGATATTCAGTGACTCTTTATTTGTCATCACGGCAGTACAACTGTATCGCCGTATTTTCCCTCGACAGTACAGAGTTACTAGCAGTATCTCTTCTAGATAGTTCTTTTCTAGATAGTTCTAAGAGCTTGTGTGATAAGGTTAGGTAGACGGTACAGGTAACCTGAGTTAACCTGTATCACTAGTAATAGTTTGGTTTAGTTAGCAGACAGCACAAGCTACAGGTTCTAAGGCTGTTTCTAGAACAACTGCGGTGTGGGTATTTAAGATAGGGACTTACTGGTAGAGGTGAGAGACCGGTACAGAATAGAATTACGCCACACCCAGACTGTAAGAAACCCTGTTCCTAAGACAATCTTATTAATTCTCTCTACGCTGTATACTATTAGTCTAAGGTTGCCAACTTAGCCTAACCAAAGTAGCACCTCACACGTTCTTCTTCGTGACGGTGAGGATTATTTCTGATTATGCCGGGCCCGATGTCGAGTTGGCGGTATCGAGCATCTTTATGTCGGGTGAGCGCTCAACAGCCGCTATGCTCATGGACCATATCCCCCGGTGCCCGTGCTCTTGGTATATCATTAAACTCCACGACCGTATTGTCCACGTGCTTGAAGAGTCCATGCTTGAAGCGGGGGCTACTAAGGGCCGGGACTTGCGGTTGGAGGTCCGCCGTATTCGGTCGGGAGCTTCACGTGATCGTCACGGGGATGTGGTTTGGTTAGACTTCATGGCTCCGCACCGTCATCTTGTTGTTGATGTGACGGTTACAAGTGCTCGCACGAACACCAACGTTCCTCGTATAGGTGCTCGCCTTCAACTCCTTGGCAGCCTTGCATTGGGAGCTCAGCAAGGCAAACTTGATGCCTTGAAGGACCTCCGCACTTCCGCTTTGCTTGGCACGCCTTCGGTTCAGTCGGTCCATGACTATTATCCCTTCGCCATGGAGGATGGGGGCCGGTTGGCACCGATGGCGGCTGAGTTGGTCGATCGAGGATGGGGGCCGGTTGGCACCGATGGCGGCTGAGTTGGTCGATCGCTTGGCTATTTCGGTGGCTGTTCGTCGCTTCCCTGGCATGGGGGCCGCTGACTCTCGTTCCTTGCGCTCTGACAGTTATGTCCGTATGCAGCATTTTGTTCGTCGATCTACTTATCTTCCGTTTCGGCGTTTTTTGGGGGATGTGCGACGTGAATTGATGCAACGTCTTTCTGCTGCTCTTCATGGCACTCTGGGTTCTTATCTCCGTGACGCTTTTCAGGAGGGCAGTGCTGGTGCTGTGGCATGCCTTCCTGTTCCTCGGGCTTAGCTTTTTTTTTTCCTCCTTTCTTCTTTTTTGCTTGGTGGCCTCCACTGCTTTTTCTTGTAAGAAATTTCAATAGGTACGGTGCCCCTCTAGACTACAGGTACTACCAACCTGGAGCGTTACGTCAAAACTGACTGCCGGGGTACCGGTACGGGACGAGCGAAGTTGGCGATAATCGTTTAGCATTTCTTCTAGAAGCCGTATCGATCACAAAAGGTCAAAAAAGCACCAAAATATGGAGCCAAAGCCGTACAGAAAAGTCCAAAAGTGCGGCGTCCGTGCATTATTTTATTTGCTGAACGCGTTAAAGCGTATTACGTATGCTGGCCTGAATTGAAGATTCGGAAACAATTGAATAGCTTCTGGGAGTTAAGTGAAAACAGGGATAATAAAGCCACCACTGCTGTAGCGGTATACAGCCTGTCGCGATTGCTTTTCTGGCTCATCTGATTCATATAGCGCCACGATAGTCGCAAGCACGAATCCGATCCATATAAATAAGTTCGTCATCCTGCTGGGCATATATTTATTGGAGAAGATTTGCTTTAGTGGCGATACCACCTACATAGCGATACCCTATCCCCTGCCCCTGCCTCTGAGATGGCCTGAGCGAAACGTACCAACAGTCTTCTAGAAGCGACCCCTGTCACGGTGATGAAAAGTTCGTAGGATATAAAACATTATTGAAAAAGAGCGCGTATGGGGACAATAAAAAGACAGAAAAGATCCAGAAAGTGCAATATTGTTCGTAGTACCCGTAGTAATTCTAAAAATATAACACATATATATAGAGAGATATGATACATATGTGCACGTACCAGTAGTCGCTCGTCAAAACAGCATCGCCAGTCTGTATAGGTAGACATCGATAATGCATATGTAGGTCTGATGGTCGTTGCAATCTGGAGTCATGTCATCATCCGTATTATCGGAGCACGGTCGGGGACGTGGCAGCCCCCTTGCGCGATGCATGTTGGCGCGTGCGCGGGATGCCTAATAGCGATGGATATTTTACAAGATGATTATGGAAAAAGTTAGGAAATGAAGTGAGGAGACAATTTCGCTTGCACAATTGTCTATGGTGTGTATAGCTAACCACCGCTTGTATGAAGCTCTTCGCCGTGAGAGAGACCGCTGGCGCTCTTGCTTTTGTGACCTCCGTGGAGCTTGTCGCTCCTATTGATGATGGGGCCATCGTCTCATGCGTGACCACTTGAGTGGTGGCGACCGATTGCTATGCTATAGGCCGCCGGTGAGCGGCGTCGGATTCGCGGCCGCTTCGATGAAGTCGGGGTTGATATCCCCCGTAGGTAGCACTGGCGGCGGCGGGGTTAGCTGTGCCGACCGTGGTGCTTGTAGTTCGTCGTGTGAATATATATCACCGCCTTGTGTGCTTACCACTCCACTGCTCGTGAGCGACATCTAGGCGGTCGCTATTGTTCCCGTGCTGATGGCCGCTCGTGAGCGACGGTGAACGTGTGCTCCCACTATTCCATTGGCCGGTAGTGTTGGGGTTGTCTCAGAATGCCGGCGCCGGCGGCGAGTTGCCGGCCATGATGTGTGCAATACTTTAGATTGTGTTGACCGCGGGCGCTCTAGCTAGGCACTAGATGTGAGCGCAGCGAAGGCGTATGAGTGACCGAAAGGCTACTAGGAGGGCCTATAACCTATTATCGGAGTACGGTCGGGGAGGGGGCGCATCCTTTTATTTGGCGCGTGCGCTTGATGCATGGTAGCGAGATTTAGAAGGTGATGATGGAATTATGAAAAGTGAGCGGAAGCACGCAAACTGCCACATGTATTGAAATTGAAATTGTTTACAACATGTACCGTATGCGCCGGTTTACAACATGTACCGTATGCGCCGGTTGATGTCTCTAGGCCCTCCCAACAATGCCAGTCATGAAACTTACAAGTCGGGCTAGACCGTTATCCGCCTATGTCCAACCTCTCCAAAGGGTGGTGGGGGTTTTTACTCCCCCCCCCTCCCCCCCCCCCCCGGGGAGTGTGCAGTGCGTGATGGTGGCGGCGTGGGTGAGGGGGATGACAATCGAGAGGGGTGTGGTTGGGTGTGGGGGATGTGGACGATTTGATGGGTTTGCTACCAAAGTCTGCGGTGATGGTCTCCCATCGGCCTCCGTTGTGGCGTTCCGAGAGGGGGAGAAGGAGTTGTAGCGCGATGTTGTGGCGGTGATGTTTGAGGCAAGACATGGTGGTGCAATTACCGGCCATGTGGCCGTTGCTGGTGAATTGGCCACACATGGGGCAACGCAGGATGGGGTTGTGGGTGAGGAGGCGGGTGTTGTGTACGCCCGAGATGAATTCTTGCTTGTGAGTTGGACGTTGGTGAGTGTTGTGTGTTTTTTGTGGAATGTGAAGTCGGCTCCGTCCTACGCGGCGCGGGCGAGGAGGGCGCCATGTTTGGTTGTTTGTGAGAGGGGTGTGTGTGTGTGTGTGTGTGTGTGTTTGGTGTTGTATGTGTGCGTCTGTTTTAAGGTTGGTGTATCTGTAGGGTATGGGACTATGGGGTCCCCTAAAGTTTGTGGTATGAGGGTGTATGGCCAGGTCTAGTGGCCTAAGGACACGTCTGAACTTGGGGTGTATGTTGTGTCGGGTGGGTGTCGGTCCGCAGCTTGGATAGTGAGTGTGTCTGCGAGGTCGTTGCCGATTGATTGGTTGTGTGCTTTGGTTTTGCCGAGGTGTGTGCGGATGCCTGACTCGCAGCGGTTTGAGGGTGCGTGTGATGGAGAGGAGCGTGTCACGGTGAATGTTTTGTCGGTAGGCGGATGGGCAGTATACATGTAGCCTTGCATTTGACGGAGGGAGCACGCACTGTCAGTAAGGAGGTGGGTATGGCCGAGCTGGAGGCCTATATCTATGCCCGCAAGCTCTGCGCGATACATGGTGTGAGAGGGAGGGGTGGAGGTCACTATAATTTTGATGCGCGTGTCCAAGGCGGGGTGAGTGGCAGCCGCACCAAGGGGGGAGGGGCCTCTGCCAAATATATATCTATCTAGCGCGCACATCAATATAAAGGCATCCGTGTACGGGCATTGACACCCTATTAAAGATGTGCACGATATAGAGACTAGCGATGAATAGCATACAGAAAACACAAGGAAAGCGCTTAAGTAGTCCCTACGGTAGTTCCTCTGCACTACGGATTAGCGATGGCCGGCGTTTGGGTTACATGGAGTCTAGAAAATCTCATCATGCATTGCGCATTTGCTTGTAATGTAGCGGTGTAGTATCATAAGATATCACTGCCCGTACATGTATACATACACATGTGTGGATAAGGATGTACGGACTACATAGAGTTGTGACAAGTGACTAAAGAGGCAAAGTGCCATGTAGTCATAGAGGCGGTACATACGGTTGCACGCGTGCAACCGTCACTTCTCCTAATTCCCTCACCATTGTCTCAGCCATCGCAAAGCGCCATCCCGCTCACGGCCAACACTCGTCGCGAGCGGGTAGCAACCCCTTGCAGGCCATTCTACGATAGTGTGTTATGGCCCCTCTTAGCCTAATGTCCACTTGTACGCCTCTTCTACGATAGGTTACTATGCGCACATCAAGTGTCAAAAGCGCTAGCGCCACACAATGGACTAAGAATTGACAAAACTACCATGCCCGGGAACTCACCACCGCCGCCGCCACCATCATGAGATGACAATCCTAACTCTAGCAACGACCGCGCGGGCGTCGCTCTCCATTACTCAAGCGGTGATACACACGGCGATGACCCCCATCAACAACACCGACATTAACATTGTGACGAGCACCATCCTCTGCTCGTACTTTTTATGACCAAATACATGCACTCGTTACTATGATAAGTGTGCTTTTCCCCGAAAAGGCGTGCCATCAGTCACGTCTCCAAATTAGCTTGTCGAGGACATTGTTTGATGTATTGTAATACTTGTACCTCCCGGTATGAAAATTACAAATTGCTAGTTATACATGCTTCAAGACCCTCTAGTAAAATTTTATGAGACATGCTAGCTACATCCTATGTGTACGGATGATTGTTACGAGAGAGCCCTAATTGTGGCTACGCGCTCATCTCAATCGACAGGTAAAAACCGCAGTAGAGGCTGGTTTAATTTGTCCAAGTCACAACGACTTCAGCTCGGCATTTTTTGTGTGAAAAGCTTATGGCTCGCTTCGCATGCGCATTTACTTACGTGGACTTAACGAGGTCTCGCGCAATGACGCTTATCCACTTTCGCGTATGGACGAAACACTCTCGATGAGCTGAACGACTCGATTTTCACGACCATATCGACTTCTTGCGTCTGGTTTTGGCAAGTTTAAGCTCGCACCGAGGATGTTCGCAAGATTGCGTTTCAGACACATTATGGTCTCATGAACCGGGTCGTCATGCCATTCGGATTGCGCAACGCTCTTTCAACGTTTCAGCGGATGATGAACGAAATTCTACACGACATTTTTCACAAGCTCGTTACTGCATACCTCGACGACGTTAGTATTTACAATCGCGCTATGGAGGGGCACCTCGAGCACTTGTGTCTTGTGCTTCAACGTTGAAAGGATGGGGGGCTTGAAGTAGCGTCTAAAATTTGCTTTTTCGGTCTTCATAATATGGAGCACTTGGGCTACACTATGTTAGGAGGCAAGATGTTAGTCTCGACCAAGAAAGCTGACGTCGTTAAGGATTGGCTAGTCCTTACGGCGAAAAAAGGAAACTAGCAATTTCTTTTATCATTTTAGCGACCTTACGGCTCCGTTGATAGACTTACGGCGAAAGTCCCAACCACAAAAGGTAAAGTGGCGCATGACTGTTTGGAAGCTTTCGAGGCTTTCCACCTGCAACTCATTTCCGCGCCATTCTTGACCCTTCCCGAGGTCATCTCGTATGCGACGTTCATTTTAGCTACATTTTATGCTTCGAAATTAGGAATTGCAACAGTCTTTTGCAAGACCACGGAGGAGGTCGTCAACCAATCTCTCATTTGGCACGTAAGTTGGATCCATCTTATCGTGGCAACACCTACTCTACCTATGATTTAGATGCTTTGGGCGTTTGTGACGCGGCTAAGCATTGGAGGTGTTACCTTATAGGTTGCTCTAAGATCCTTGTCGTAGCAGATCACAACACGCAACGACATTTGCTCAAGCAACCAAAAGCGAGGATGAACAAGCGGCAAGCTCGTTACTTGCGGGGCTTGCAGCCGCTTGTAGACACAGTGGCACTTGTGTACCGCAAGGTAGCCATGTGCGAAGGTGATTCGTTAAGTCGGAAACCATACTTCCTACCTTTGGCCGCAACTCCAAAGTTTCGGGATGGCGAGGTACTGTCGATAAAGCAATTGCGTGTGCAAGCTTCCAAGATTCAACCTCATATGGCTGCGATGGGTGTGTTTTGGTCGACCATCTGACTCGAATGGCCCGTTTTCTGCCGAGCACAAAGATAATTGTGATAAGTACTATCCCGCAACATTACATCCCATGACATTATATATGTACTCGTTACTAAATCCAATTCTTGCTTTTCCATCGGAAGGACGTAAATTATATAAGTACGTCGCTACTGCGATATAGTGAGGGTACAAATGCGTGTTGTACCACCAATACCTCCCGGTACGTACAACTTCGCACAGCTAGTCTAGCGAGCTAGACGACTTGTTGGACAAAATTCCCAATGGTGGACGAGCCGCGAGTTGATACGAGATGGCTTTTGTTGGACATGGTAATTACGTCGTGGTCGTGCCGCGTCTCGGAGGTTCCAAAGCCTCTAGCAATAAACTCGTTTCACAACGTGAACCCCGTTTTGGTAAAACTTGGTTTCCTGCCGGTTTGATTTTACCTAGCGAAGAGCTTATCGACGCTGCCGTTCGCGAATTATTCAAGGACATTATTGGCCTTACTACGACCGTCGATGATCTTACCATGTCAAGTAGCAATCATGTTCGAGTGTTGTTGCACGAAGGGAAGCGTAAGATAGTTAACGTCTTCTCGGCATATGTTGTGGTACCTTACGTGACATCTAACTTACGAGCCCCAACTAAGGTCCAACAAGATGATACTAGTCGACCATTAATCATGATGATACTTACAAGAATCAATTGACATTGACGGTCTTTCGCTTGCGCCGTCTAAGACTAGGTTACTTCCTGTTGCTCAATGTAAGTTCGACTTACTTTTCTTTGGTTTTGTGGCTGAGCAATGGGAGTTTTTCGAAGCGTTGTAATTCTAAGCAGATGCTCTCTCACGATGACACGTCGTTACCGAGGCAGCTCTTTTTCTTCTCCCGTTTTACTGCTTTCTATTCTGGCCATGTGTGGACGCTAATCAAGCGCTAGATCAATCAGTTGCTTTGAGAGACGCCGACTGACTTCCGCATTCTTGTCATGAAAAGACAGCGCGCTGACGCGGTTGGCGGTCTCGGCTGTGGAGAACAAGGTGTTGACGAGTTCCCGCTAAGTTTCGCCAAGTGTTGCGGTCTCCCGCCGCTGTACGGGAATTTTGAAAACGTCCAACACTCCTCCACAAAAGTCCGGACAAGATTTCGCACTTTCGCAAGTAGAAAATGTAACCCTCCGTCGATTTTAATGACAAATATCCTGAAACAAGGACTAGACCCGGATCCTACGGCTCCGCGAATCCCCGAGACTACTCGGGTTCGGACTCGGTCTCGTGGGTCCGGACCCTAGAATCACAGGTAATCGCGGGATCCGGACCCTAGAATCACAGGTAATCGCTGGATCCGAACCCTAGGTTCGGTAGGTAATCGCGGGATCCGAACCCTAGAATCACATGTAATCGTTGGATCCGGTACCAGTTATTGTAAGTAATCGTAGGATCCGGTACCAATTATTGTAAGTAATCGTTGGATCCGGTATTCATCGTACTTTAATGAATCCGCGGTAATCGCGAGTACCTCATCCTCGCAAAACGATGTGGAATCCCGATACCCAATCAGTACTCACGATTCCGAGTATCTCACGATTCTGTGGTGGCCCGAAGTGACACGATGTTTTTTGGGGAGGTATTTGGCAATGCAAATCTGCTGAGGTGTATGTCTAGGATTGGTTCAATAGCCCTGGTTGTTGTCATTCCGCAGCCTTGAATCGATTGTAGCCCACCCAAGGGCCAGTTACACGGTGCGTACGCGCTTGAAATCCACCATAATCTGCCCGTCCACATCCAACTCCTATCATATTGAAATTGTTTACAACATGTACCGTATGCGCCGGTTTTTCACCAAAAGCCGGATGCGTCGGCTGCTGTCTCTGGGCCCTCCCAACTATGCCATACAGGGAACTTACAAGTCAGGGCTAGACCGTTAACGACCTAATCCAACCTCTCCAACGTGGGTCGGGGGTTTAACTCCCCCCCGGGGAGGTGTGCAAGTAGAGGCGAAGGTTGTGTGCATTTAGGGTCGTGCGAGGGGGCAATGTGCGGATGCGCGGCGGGAGGTTGTGCGGGACTTGATGCGGTGTATGAGTAGGAGGTGATGCAGCCATTGGACCGTATGTGTGTGGAGTTGTGCAAGAATGCGAGACGTGTCGAGGTGTGCTTTGGAGACGAGTTTATCAGGAGGGTCGGTGCGGGCGGTGAGAAGGGAGGTGAGACTCGTGATGGTGGAGGAGTGCGGTGTGCCTGTGCGGCTCATGACGATGGGGAGGATGTCAACCACTGTGCCTGGCCAGTGGCTTCTAATGGCGTTTGCAAGGGGTGTGTATTTGGATCGTATGAGGGCGGCTGTGTGGGAGAGGTTGTTGTCTGTGCAGTACTTCCATTCCCCTATCTGAATCTTTTTTATGGATGCGTAACGTCGGCGACCGTTGGAGTGACCAACGAATCGGGGTTCGAGGATGCGGATGAAGTCAGGTTTATGTGCAGGGGGACGAAGCAGGGGGGGGAGAATCTCAGGGGGGAGGACGGCGGGGCATGAGGTCAGGGAGTCAGGCGAGAGACCTTCGTCAGCAACAACAAGTCGGGTGGGCATGTGGGTGGGGTGAGGGGGGTGGCAGTCAAGTGGGGTGTGGACATGGGTGGGGGAAGCAAACGATTTTATGGGTTTGTTACCGAAGTCTGCGGTGATGGTTTCCCAGCGTCCTCCGTTGTGGCGTTCCAGTACGGAGAGTAGGAGTTGCAGCGCGCTGTTGTGTCGGTCATGTCATAGGCCAGACATTGAGGGGCAGTTACCGGCCATGTGGCCGTTGCTAGTGAATTGGCCACATAGGGGGCAGCGCAGGGTGGGGTTGTGCGTGAGTAGGCGGGTGTTGTGGACGCCCCACATGAATTCTTGTTTGTGTGTGAACTGGAGATTTGTGAGGGTTGAGTGCTTTTTGTGGTAAGAGAAATCAGCGCCGTCCTTCGCGGCGCGGGCGAGGAGGGCTCCGTGTTTGGTTGTTTGCGAGAGGGGAGTGTGTGTGTGTTTTGTGCTGTAGGTGTGTGCGTCGGATTTGAGGTTGGTGTATTTGTAGGGTATGGGGTCTCCTAGGGTTTGTGGAATGAGGGTGTATGGCCAGGTCCAGTGGCCTATCGTGACCTCTAAACCTGTGGTGTATGTAGTGTCGGGTGGGTGACCATCCGCGACGAGGTTGGCGAGGGTGTCTGCGAGGTCGTTGCCTAGGGAATGGTTGTGGGCTTTGATTTTGCCGAGGTGTGTACGGATGCCTGCGTCGCAGCGGGTTTTAAGGGTGTGTGTGATGGATAAGAGGGTGTCGCGGTGAATGTTGTGGCGGTAAGCGGAAGGGCAGTTTAAGTAACCTTGTATGA
Source organism: Tetraselmis chui (assembly GCA_026401115.1). Classification (NCBI taxonomy): domain Eukaryota; kingdom Viridiplantae; phylum Chlorophyta; class Chlorodendrophyceae; order Chlorodendrales; family Chlorodendraceae; genus Tetraselmis; species Tetraselmis chui. Next base: position 46,786 of record JAPMLY010000975.1, read on the forward strand.
GGCGGAGGGAGCACGCACTGTCTGTGAGGAGGTGGGTGCGGCCAAGTTGGAGGCCTATATCTATGCGAGCTAGTTCAGCGCGATTTATTGTATGTGAGGGAGGGGTAGAGGTCACCATGATTTTGATTTTGGTGTCCGAGGCGGGTTGGGTAGCTGATGCTCCGAGGGGGGACGAGCTTCCTTTTTTCGAGCCGTCTGTGTATACAAAGTCCTGCCAGTTCCAAGCAGGGGTGCCTTTGGTGGGGGGGTACGTTAGATGTTCGCGGTCCGGGAGGGGGTATGTGAGGGGGTGAGTGGGGTTTGGGGGGCGGTGGTATATACCCTCTGAGTGGGGTGAGTAGGTGCCAAAGAGGTGAGGAGGAGGGGGGGTGATGATGGGGTTGGGGAGGTGAGTGTCGTAGATAAATTCGAGAGTGTTGTGAAGTGCGGTCATGGCGGTGGGTGATGGGAGGGTGGAGAGTGCGAGGGGGTTGGCGACGAGGTATATGTCGACCATCCATCGTGTGCCGAATGGGGTAGGGGTGGGGTTGCCAGTGTGTTGGTCGGGGGGTAGGAAGGTGTTTGCGTCATTGGGGAGGGTGTAAAGGTGGTGGGTGTAAGGGGAGTTGATGTATTTGGAGTGGCGGTAGGGTGTGTGTTCCCATCGGGGGAGGATGAGGATGGTTGCGCTGGGTGTGTGAGAGGCTGTGAAGGTGTGCGCTGGTGATTGCGTGTTCCATGGCTCGTCGCATGCATTCGTGGTCGTATTCGGGGTTGGCGATGTTGGTGCCTTGCCAGGTGTGCGGGGCATTGCTGCCGCTAGATGAGAAGACTATATCTTCGGGGTAGAGGGAAAGGTAGGTGTGGGAGTGAAGGGATTTATTGAGGGGGTCGGAGTAGAGTTCTGCCTGGATGCGGAATGTGTGACGGAGGGTTGTGAGGAGGTCTTCTCTAGTGGCCCATCTATTACGGGTGGTGGTGGCGGGTGTGGGTGAGTGGATTTCTGAGCGGGAACCTAGGCGGGTGAGGAGGTGGTAGACCTCCTCTTCGAACGTATGTTGCGAGAGGTTGGGGCGAAAGAGTTGGTAGAGGTGGCGGACGCGGGGGCCGTTAAGGGTGGTGACCGCGCGGCCGTCGGGAGTGCAGAGTATGGTGGTGTCGGGGAGTGATGGCTGTGCGTGGATAGCGAATTTACCGGTAGGGAGCATGTCGAGGTCGGGGTTGATGGGGTCATGGTTGAATGTGATTAGGGGGTGTGACCACGGAGGGGGTCCGGGTTCTGGCAAAATGGGTGTGGTGGAGGGGACATAGCCGGAGTTAGATGCGGTGAGGGCGGTGGGGCCGGAGGGGGTCTCACTGATGGTGTTGTGGAGTTGTAGGCATGGGGCCCACTGCACTTCGTGGAGGTAGGTGAGGTCGTGTTGTTGGCCGCGAGCACACCACTCGCACTGCCATGTGGCGGGTCCCTGAGCTGGGCGGCATTGGGAGTGTATGGCAAAGTGCGGGCATGTGCAGCAGGTGGAGGAGGGTTCTACGTGCAGGGGGTCATGACAGATGGAGGAGGCGGTGGGGGAGGGGGAGGGGAGGCATACCGATGTGGGAGTGGAGGAGATGAGGCGGAAGCCGTCGTCGAGTTGTAACTGAATGTCCCATTCCGTGAGGTGTTCCGGGGTCCATTCAACCATGTACTGCGTTTGGCCGTATTCTGTGTCCTTGTGTTTGGAAATGATGCGTGTTACGTCGCAGGGGGGGTAGTGGTGGTCTGAGGGGGTGAGGTATTCTGTGTCTAAGTGTGTGGTGGGTGCGGTGGGGGTGGGGTGAGTGGTGCGGGAGGTGTAGATGCCGGATGAGAGGGTGGGGGGTGAGCGGGGGAGGTGAGGGGAGAGGAGGGGAATCCATGAGGGGTGGATGGTGGTGGGGGGGGATGCTTGGTTGGTAGTGAGGCTTGTGATGGGGAGGCGGTTGTGGATAGTATCGAGGGGTTCAGTGAGGATTGCGGCGAGGAGGCGGATGGGAACTGAGAGTGGGGTGGTGGACCCCGTGAGTGTGGTGATGGATTTGCATGATTTGAGGATGAAGGAGGATGAGGTGGCTCTGAGGAGGACTTGTGGCCACGAGGTGATGTTACTTTTCCAGAGGGGGGTGAGGCGGGGTAGGAGGGAGGCGTGTGTTTTGCGGGGAGAGAAGTCGCAGTAGGCTTGTTTATATGTGTCAGGGTCGGTGATGTGTGTGGCTTTGTCCCGGAGTGAGGCGAGGAGGGCGTTGTCTTGAGTGGTGAAGTGGGCGCGGATTGTGGAGGCGATAGGGTTGGTGAGGGAGAGTGGAGGGATGTTGTGGAATAGGGTGCCCGCATCGCGTTGAGCTCTGACTAAGCATTTTAGTGTAGGTGGGGTGTAACAGGTTGACATGATGGATTCCGAGGGCCAGTGGGAGTACGTGGTGGATAGGGTGCGTATGTGTGCGCGGGCCATGTGGCCTCTTTAGCCTGAGTTGTTCATGATTTTATGTAGGTGGCAAACTGTGAGTTGTGCGGCGTGGGCTTTGAGGGAGGGGAGGCCGTATCCTAGGTCTGATGTAGGGCGGTGCGGGGAAGGTTACGCACCGAGGAGACGGCGGAGCGGAGTGCGCGGCAGATTTGTCCTTCGAGAGTGTCGAGTTGGGAGTCGGTGAAGAGGCCGAGCTGGAGGGTGAAATGCTTACCGATGAGGAGTCTACGGATGACCCTGATTCTGCGGGATTGTGTTAGTGGGGAGGTGGAAAGGGTGGTGATGAGGGATGCAGTGGTACGCTTGAGTTCTTGCCAGTGTTTGGTGAAGTTTAGGGATGTGTTTAGTTCTACCCCTACGACGCGGTATGTGTCCTTGGGGCCAATGGAGGGGATGGGGGCCGGGGTGGAGTTTATGGAGATGAACTGAGTTTGCAGGCGGGATGCGAGGAGGGTAGTGTTGGCGAGGGTGAGGGCGTTGCCTGTGCGCCAGAGGGCGCCGGTGATGCAGCATTTGCGGATGTTGACGGTCATGCCCGTGTAGGCGCTGAAGAGGGAGAGTTTTCTGAACTGGATGGTCATGTTGGGGGTCGAGCCCGTGGCGAGGCTGAGGTCGTCGGCGAAGCCGTGTCCTGGGTATGTGGCTGTGGGTTCTGTGGGGTCGACGTTAGTAGCGGGGGGGCCTGGGCGGTATCCCCGGCTTCCCACCGTGAGCCAGCGAAGAAAGGGTTCAAGGAAGAGGGTGAATAGAAAGGGGGAGAGGGTGTCGCCCTGGAGGGTTCCGCGATTAATGTCGATAGAAGGGGTGGGGCCATGTGGAGTAATATAATCTGTGGTTGAGACCCCGTAGAGGTGTTCGCATGTGTCGACAAAGGTGGGGGGCATACCGAGTTGACGCATGTGTTTGAACATGATACGGTGGTCCGCGGCGTTGAAGGCGCCTTTGAAATCGGCGTACATGACGTAGATGTCTTTGTTGTGGAGTTTCGCGTCCTCCATTGTCATAATGAGGGAGGAGAGGGCGTCGTGGATACTGCGGTGTTGTCGGAATCCGTCCTGTTGATCGCTGAGAATGCCATGGGTTTCGGCGTACTTCGAGCCTGCATCTTTGATTAGTGCTGTCTAGAGTTTAAGGAGGTTATTCATGAGGGCGATAGGGCGGTAGTTATCGAGGAGGGAGGGGTCGCCTTTTTTATGTAGGAGGCATGTTGTGCTGTGGCACCAATCAGGAGGGGTGTAGGATTTGTGTGCTAGGAGGGAGAGGAGAGAGAAGAGGGCGGAGCGGGTCGCCGGTGGTAGGAATTTGATTATTTCATTGGGGATACCGTCGGGGCCGGGGGCTTTGCCGGTGCCTAGGGAGTTGAGGGTTTTATCGAAAGTGTCGCGGGTAATCATGTCGGCAAGGGTGAGAGAGGGGTCACCGCGGGGTTCGATGGTAAAGTTATCGGGGTTGTCGGGGAGTTCCCATGGGGGGGTGGGTAGTTCGTGTGGGGTGGCGCAGCCGAGTTCGCTAGCGAAGTGAGAGTGTACCGCGTCAATGACGGCGGAGGGAGAGGATGCGGTGGTTTTATCGGGTTTGGTAATGCGGTGGAGGGTGGAGGCGGCGCCGGCGGGGGGTAGGAGGCCGCTTTTAATTTTCAATCGGCGGTGGGAGAGTTTGGGGCAGGTGTCGTAGGCCGCATTGGCGCGAGTTTTTAGTTTCTTTATCTTATCCGTGGTGGTGGCGTGAAGGAGCTGGCGTATACGTGCTTGGCACTGTTGTTTGATGGCGTCAGGGGAGAGATAGTCGGTCGTGTTTAAGAGAGCTTGGGCGATGGGGAGGGGGCCGTTATTTTTGCTGCATTTACGGAGTTTGAGTATTTGAGTGCGTGTTTTATTTGTTAGCCAAGTGGGGTCAAGGGACGCTTGGGGTGGGCGGGGTTTCTTGGCGGGGAGGAGGGGCCATACTGTGGCTGCGTGGTTCATGTGATGGGAGAGGAGTGTGGTGAATTGTGAGGCTAGGGTGTCGAGGGTGTCGGGGGAGGCCGAGGTGTGTGAGGTGTTGAGTATTTCTGCGTGGAGGGCGGCCGTTTGGTTGATGAGGTCGGGGGTGCTTGATTGGTGCGCGTTTATTTGGTCGGGTGTGAGGGGAAGTCGAAAGGTGAGTTTGCGCGTTGTGTGATGTGTGTGGGGGTGGGTATGGGGAGGGGGGGGTATGCCGTTAGGGAGAAAGGGGCGGGGATGACGAGGTGGATTGCAGAGTGGTCAGTAAAGTGGGAGGGGGAGGGGAATATCGAGCAAGAGGACGGTGGGAGGGTGGTGGGTGAAGGAGGCGTGGTGAGCCAGTGGTCAAGGCAGCCCCCGCTGCGGGGGAAGGTAGGGATGGGGTCGTGGAGGGGGTGGAGGTGGGATTTGAGTAAGGAGGTGAAGGCAGCGTGTCATGTACCTGTGTTGGTGGTGGGCTGGAAGTCCCCTCCCCAGAGGGTGCGGTGTTGCGGGTGGTCGTCCGCTAGGCGGAGGCCCCAAGCTGCAACTTCTGCGTAGAGGCGGGTCAATTGGGGGGTGTGGAGTTGGGGCATGTAGGTACCTATAAGGAGGTATGGGGTGCCTGAGTGGGGGACAATTTTTAGTCCGGCGATATGGGGGATGAGGTGGGGGGGCGGGGTTAGGACAGTGGCAGACTGGAATGAGGCTCTGCGGACCGCGAAGAGGACGCCTGCGTTGGGTAGGGGCACATGTGAGTAGCATGGTCGGGAGCTTTTGAAGTGGTACTGGGGGAGGGCTACGCGCCAGCGGGATTTATGGGTGTCGTGGTTAGTTTCGGTGAGTATGAAGATGTGACGAGTACAGTCCTACAACAGTACATTGCAGGACATTGTACAGGTACTCGTTACGGATATCAATTCGTGCTTTTCCACAGGATGGACGTATACTCGTGGGTACGTCGCTACTGCAATATTGTAATGGTGCTGATGCTACAGTACGACCAGTACCTCCCGGTACGTACAGATATGCATAATTAATCTAACCAGCCAGATGACGCGCCAGAGCGAGCTCTCCAATGCAGAAGGAGCCGCGTCGTGAGACCCAATGCTAGGCAGGCCGCATCTCGAGGCGAATGACGACGGTTGAGCAGCACCAACGCCTGACACGTAAGCGTAGCTTGCAGGCGTGATTAGTCTGGGCTGAAACCTATTTAAGCCCAGTGCAGTAGAGGGAGGTGACAGAACCTTTTAACAATTCCTTTGTTCACTTACACTAACTACTGCCCAAGTACAGCAGTAAGACATCTCTCGTCAATTGCCTCTCGACAACATCAATTGCCATCTTGCAACAACAGAACTAGACAGACTAGAACAGATTTGTGCTAGCGTTTAGCTTTCAGAGGCTAACCGCCACACTGGTTTCGGAGCTTTTTGGTCGACGCACGCTTTCGTTGCTTGTTGATCTGCTCGACGTTGTTTGATTGAGTTGAGATGGCTTCTCTAGGACCCGGACATTACGTGGTTTTGATAATTCACGTCGGAGGAACTAAATCGTCGGATTTGAAGTTGGTGTTTCAGCGTGAGCCTCGTTCTGGTAAAACTTGGTTCCCAGCTGGCTCTGTCTTACCTAATGAAGAGCCTGTCGACGCTGCTATTCGCGAGTTACACGAGGAGACCGGTCTTGTTCTGACATCGGATGATTTGACGCTGTTGAGTGGTGAACCTGTTAACGTTACACTACCTCAAGGACGACAGCTTGTTTACGTGTACTCGGCGTCTATTCCTGTCCTGTTTGCTACGAGCAACTTACGTACACCTGCTCAGGTCGAGCAGGCTGTTTTGGAACAGTCGACAGTTAATCCGGATGGCACTTACGTCGTCCCGGAATCCATCAACATTGACGGTCTGACACTTACGCCTGCACAGACTGGGTTACTTCGTGCTAAGAAGCACAAGAGTGAATTACTTCACTTTGGTTACGTGGCTCAGTGGGAATCTTTTTATCGAGCAATGACACAACATGTTCCAGTCATGCAAGACGACACGTCTATCCCGAGACAGTTCCACATGTACCCCCGGTTTACGACGGTCGACTCTGGTTCTGTCTGGCTGCTGACTGTTGGACACATCAACCGACTGACTAGAGTAGGGCCTACAGATTTACGAGTGGGAATGCCGATGCCTACCCACAACTTGGCAGGACTATCTGTGACTCTCACGGAGACTCAGCGTAAGGCTGCTATTACTTCACCGTACCAGAATGGGCTGGTACCTAATGTTCTGGAGGATTGGCTTGAAGTGCAGCCTCAGCGTTTTTATAATGCTTGGAATTGCAGCTAACTCGTACGATGCAGTGTTCTGGGTTACTTCACAGTTTTCTGGACACCTTGGTGGATGGTGGTTGAACCGGAAAAATCAGCCTCCAATTCCGTCTACGTACAACGAGCTTGTTGAGGAGTTACGCAAGTCGACGTTTCTTCCGAACATTCAGGACGATGCGATTAACGCTTTGATGAACTTTATGCAGAGCAACACGATGAGTTACGCGCTTTACACTAAACAGTACAACGACTACTTACGTCGGTCTCGTCAAGACCTGACAGCTGAAGTGCAGTGTGTACGCTTCATTAATGGCCTGGCAAGCGATGCGCTCAAGAAACTGGCTAAGTCACACCGAGCTCAACTAGGATACCGGACTACGCTAGTGGAGCTGCAAAACTTTTTGAATAACGTCGTGACAGATTCGCAGGAACTGGGCAATGCGAGGTCTGCTGCTGGACCATCTGCCCAGCCTACACGCAAGCGTAACATTGAGGACCCTCTTGAGGAGGCCTCTAACGTCTGGAAACGTAACAAGGGTGGCCGTGGACGTGGCCGCGGACGTGGACGTGGAGGTGGAAACAATGGTGGACGCGGTCAGACATCTGGTCGTGAAGATTTTAATTCGCTTGCAAACGCGATGACAGCTGAAGAGCGCAAGCGACACATGGACGAGGGACTCTGCTTCAAGTGCCACAAGAAGGGACATCGTTTGTTCCAATGCCCGGAGTTCAAAGGCAAGGCACCGATGCAACCTAAGAAGCAATGATGGTGGCAAGGCTGTTCTACAAATGAACTGGAGCAGCCGGCTACATCTACTGTTCATTCTGAGACACTGTTAGCGACAGAGGTCGTCGATACACCTTCGGCATCTCCATCGACTACAGTTGCGACACCTGTAACGCAAGTAGCAGGTCGTCGTCGTCAGACTAAGCAGAGACAGAGTCGTAAACCTGTAACCAGACGTTCAGTTGATTGGAAACTGGTTGACTCAGTCTTTGACCCTCTGCATGCACGATTCAACTTCACGTTGGAGGGATGTGCTGATGATGAAGGTCTAAACTCGCACGGTGACTTACCTCACTGTTCGCCGAGTGACTCGATTCTAGACAGAGACTTGACAGGAGAACGGATGTTCATCAACCCACCCTGGGAGTTAGCTGAGCAGATTGCGCAGCATTTTGAGGATTGTCGTCGAACATCTCCGACATCTACGATGGCTGTATTTGTACTACCGAAGTGGGCGAAATTTACTCAGGTGACTAAGCACTGGAAACTTTATCAAGAATTCCCAGCAAGGACACAGCTTTTTACACGTCAGTCACTGGAGAACCCAACGCAACAGGAGGTGGTTGCTCCAGCCCCTTGGCCTGTACAGCTGTGGTTAGTTGACGCAGATTGTGCTTTTTACGACTCACCGGAATCTACAGCACCTGATCAACCCGACTCGGTACCTGTACCAACAGACGACTCGGAACAGTCCATCGCTACGCTGCAACAATTTTCCTCGCCAGCTACAGCACTACTGACTGACCTCACGGAAGCTCGCCCGTTAATTCGAACGGAGCTGACTGTGAAAACTCCTGATGGCGGACACCAAATTTCTGGATTAGTGGACTGCGCTGCGACACTTGATTTTGTGTCAGAAGACTTTGTACGACGCTTTGCTTTACAGACTCGGAAGTCTGCGAGTAAAACTCCAGTTCGACTCGCTAATGGACAACGAGTGACTTCTACGACAGTCTGCGACGTCACTTTTGAGCTGGCTCGACACGAGTTTCAACGGACTTTCTACGTTTTACGTGATTTACGTACAGCTGATTTAATCCTGGGTTTACCATGGCTTGATGACGAACAGGCCTCTTTACAATTTGGTACAACCAGAATTTTTACACTGATGGACGGTACAGCTGTGGAGACTACACTCGAGGAACGACGCCCTGAGTGTCTGCTACTGTCATCTACGAAAGTTCAAAAGCTCATGCGCAAGACGCGCCGCAGCAGAGGACGTCATGCTGATTTTTACGTCATTGAACTTACGTCAGCTGCCGACCAATCAACGGACTTTCACACTGGAGAGGAACTAACAGCAGAACAATGTGACAACTTCCGGTCGTTACTTTTTGAAGACTTCCCGGAGTTACTGCAACCTGTCGACTCTCCGCCAGTAAGCCGACAGTGGGATCACCCCATTGACACAACTGGCCCGATGCGACGTCAACGTCTGAACAGATTGTCACCCGCAGAGCGCGCTGAGCTTAATCGACAGCTTAAAGACGCAGTGGAAGCTGGGTTGATACGCCCCAGCTACAGTGAGTTCGGCTCGCCAATTCTTTTTGTGCGAAAGGCTGATGGCTCGCTACGTCTGTGCATTGACTACCGCGGTCTTAACGAGGTTACGCGTAAAGATGCTTACCCGCTACCGCGTGTGGATGACACCCTGGACGAACTTAAGGACGCGAATTTTTACACACACCTCGACCTCGCTTCTGGATTCTGGCAAGTTCGAGTGCGTGATCAAGACGTTCACAAGACGGCTTTTCAGACCCCTGATGGCTTAATGGAATGGGTCGCCATGCCGTTTGGACTGTGCAACGCACCAGCTACATTTCAGAGGATGATGAACGACATTCTTCGCGACTTTTTACTTAAGTTCGTGACAGTCTACCTGGACGACGTCTGTATCTACAGTCGAACTCTGGAAGAGCACCTGGAACACCTGCGTCTAGTGCTACAGCGATTCAAGGAGGAAGGGCTGAAATTACGCCTTAAGAAATGCTTCTTCGGATTGCAAGAAATGGAGTATTTGGGCTACACTGTGTCAGCCGGGAAAATTTCGGTTTCCACAAAGAAAGTCGAGTGCCCAAGACGCAGAAGGAGGTTCGCAGTTTCGTACAGTTCTGCAACTTCTATGCGAGATTTATACACCATTTTAGCGACCTTACGGCTCCATTGACGGACTTACTGCGGAAGTCCCAGCCACAGAAGGTTACGCTGACGCCTGCCTGTTTGGAAGCCTTCGAGACTCTCAAGTTGCGGCTCATTTCCGCGCCATGCCTGATCCTTCCGGAGGTCAGCTCGGACGCGACGTTCACCGTAGCTACAGATGCTTCAACAGTGGGGATTGCAGCAGTCATGTTGCAAGACCAAGGAGGCGGTCTTCAACCAGTCTCTTACTGGGCGCGTAAGCTGAATCCAGCTGAGCGTGGTAACACTTACTCTGCGTACGACTTAGAAGCTTTGGCTGTATGCGAAGCTGTCAAGCATTGGAGGTGCTATCTTGAAGGCTGTTCTAAGTTCCTTGTCGTAACAGACCACGACACACTGCGACATCTGCTCAGGCAACCGAACAACAGGCTGAACAAGCGGCAAGCAAGATACCTGCGGGATTTGCAACCGTTTGTGGGCTCGATGACACTTGCATATCGCAAGGGAGCTCTGAACGAAGCTGACCCGTTAAGCCGGCGTCCAGACTTCGTACCTCAAGCCACAGTACCCTTATTTTGGGATGGCGAGGTTCCGTCAGATCGAGAATTACGACGGAAGTCCCAGCTGCTGTTTGAAGACGCACAGTTAAATTCACTGACTGTTGACGCGTTGCAGCTGAGCCCTGAGTTCGCTGATCTCATTCGCGAGGGGTTCTCACGAGATTCGTTTTATGGGGACGATGGTGAGTGGACAAAAGACAGCCGGATAGAAGCCAGAGATGGGTACTTTTGGCGTCTCAATCGCCTCTGTATTCCACAGAACTCTGAGCTCCGACTGAGATTGATCACAGAGCTGCACGAAAGTTCGTCAGCTGGTCACAGAGGAGTTGCTAGCACTCTTGCTAAAGCACTCGACAGATTCTGGTGGAAACGAATCCGCCAAGACGTGAAAGATTTTTGTGAACGCTGCGTCGTGTGCCGACGAGCGAAGATTCGACCGCAGATGGCTGCGACTCTTTACCCATTACCTGTTCCACCCAGACCGTGGCACACAGTTGGTCTTGACTACCTGACACACTTGCCTGAGAGCAACGGCTTCAACAGTGTGCTGATTGTAGTAGACCATCTAACTCGAATGGCCCATTTTCTGCCATGTACAGAGTCGATTACTGCCGAAGAAACTGCTACTTTGTTTTTACAGGGAGTCTACCGCTTACATGGACTACCCCGTGTGCTGATCAGCGACCGCGACCCGAAATTTGTCAGCGCTTTCTGGCAGACACTTTGGAGACGTCTTGGAACGCGACTGAACATGTCTACCAGCCGACACCCAGAAACAGATGGACTGACAGAACGCGTGAACAGCACGTTTCAGCAGCTTCTTCGTTGCTTCTGTTGCTATGATGGCTCCAACTGGTCGACACTTTTACCGCAAGTGGAGTTTGCGTACAACGCTTCGCGTGCACTCGGAATTGAGCACACGCCGTTCGAGGCTAACTTTGGCTTTTCTCCTGAGGAGCCTCCTGACCTACTCTTCAGCATGCGACCATCAATTCCAATTTCGCAAGACGCAACAGAACGGTTAAGATTGTTACAAGAAGTACACAGCTTGGTACGCTCAGTGTTACAGCTACATAAGGACGAGATGCAAGCACGCACAGAACCGTCTACAGCGCCACACTTCGCTAAGGGAGACAAGGTGTCAGTCGTCACAGCAAATCTTTTTCTACGAGGACAACCAAACAGGAAACTCAGAGACAGACAGCTCGGCCCTTTTTCAGTGGAGGAGCAGATTGGAAAACACAGTTACAGATTGAAACTACCAGCGACAGTACGCTTACACCCTGTGTTCCATGTTAACAACTTACGACCCTGCTCTACCGCTTCGCTACGACCAGCTGTTCCTGTGACTGTACCTGAAGGAGACGATGAGGAGTTTGACGTCTCACACATTTCTACTGTGTGCATCAAGTCGCTACCTGGGCGACGAGGCAAATATTTGCTCTTCATGACGCACTTCAGTGATGACGACATTCCACCTGTCTGGCACCGGTTGAACGAGGTGCATCGAACAATTGCGTTACAAGATTTCTTGGAGACGCCCCAATGGCGCAAGTTCGCCAAGACTCAGGCGTACATTGACTTCATGCACGCTCACCCAGCGCGCATTCCTGAGTCCCAGTAACTGCTTCAGTAAAGGAGCCAAGAACCACGGAGGTCTGCCTCGCGGCGGCCTCATTGATCTGTCAAGAGGGGGAGGGTACGAGTGTGACGAGTACAGTCCTACAACAGTACATTGCAGGACATTGTACAGGTACTCGTTACGGATATCAATTCGTGCTTTTCCACAGGATGGACGTATACTCGTGGGTACGTCGCTACTGCAATATTGTAATGGTGCTGATGCTACAGTACGACCAGTACCTCCCGGTACGTACAGATATGCATAATTAATCTAACCAGCCAGATGACGCGCCAGAGCGAGCTCTCCAATGCAGAAGGAGCCGCGTCGTGAGACCCAATGCTAGGCAGGCCGCATCTCGAGGCGAATGACGACGGTTGAGCAGCACCAACGCCTGACACGTAAGCGTAGCTTGCAGGCGTGATTAGTCTGGGCTGAAACCTATTTAAGCCCAGTGCAGTAGAGGGAGGTGACAGAACCTTTTAACAATTCCTTTGTTCACTTACACTAACTACTGCCCAAGTACAGCAGTAAGACATCTCTCGTCAATTGCCTCTCGACAACATCAATTGCCATCTTGCAACAACAGAACTAGACAGACTAGAACAGATTTGTGCTAGCGTTTAGCTTTCAGAGGCTAACCGCCACAAAGACGTCCGGGTGGTGGGAGGTGGAGAGGTGTTCAACATCCATAATGGAGGCGTGTAGGCCGCGGGTGTTGAGGTTGATGAAGTGTAGTGGTTGGGATGTGTGGTGTGGGAGGATGGAGGAGAGGAGGGAGGGGGTGGTGCTGGGGGGGTCGTCGGGGGGGCTTTCGAGGGGTGGAGGTTGGAAGGGAGGGGGAAGGAGAGGAGGGGAGGGGGGGGGGTAGGAGTGGGTGGGGGCTGGGGGGGGGGGTATTGTGGGGGGGTGGAGGGCGTCGAGAAGGTGGTGACGGCCCTGCGGTAGGGGGGCGGAGCGGAAGGTGTGGTTCCATAGGAGAGTGTGGAGGGTGTAAACCGTGTTTCGGGGGTCGAAGGGGGGGGGATTGTATGGATGGTCGGGGGGAGCAGTGGCGATGAAGTAGGTGTGCAGGAGGGCGTGGGTACCGCACGACCATGCTCTGACTGAGTCGTCTTGCCGAGGAGGATTGAGCAGGCGGAGAGTGCCGACAGGAGGGGGGGGGAGGAGTTCCAGTCGGAGAGGAGAGCGAGGGAGCGGGTGAGGAGTTCGGGTGGAGGAGAGTGATGAAGAGAGTCCACCCATGTGGATGAGGTGTGAGTGATGTGTAGGAGGCCGAAGTGTGAGTGTTGCCATGTGAGGACCATGAGAGAGTGGTTAGGTGTCCCCGGGCGGGGGGGGGTGCCTCGGTTGTCGAGGTTCGTCCATTGGCTCGGGTATTGGGAGTTGTGGTGGTGGTTATCGACTTCGTTGTTAGTGATAACAGTGTACGTGGCGGAGGGAGTGGAGTGAAGTTTGGGTATTGTGGTAGCGAGGCAGGATAGATTGGAGAGGTCTTGGTAGTGCCCCCATTGGAAGGAGAGGACAGCGGAGATATCGAGGCTGCCGATGGCGGAGGGGAGGCCGTGTACAAGGTTGAGGTCGAATAAGTAGTTATGCATTGTTGAGCTGCAGGTGCGGGAGTTAAAGTGGTTCGGGAGAGCGGAGCGAGTCACGGTGGTTACAATGTGTCTGCGTATGTCGGGTTGGGGAGTGGGGAGGGAGGTGTGGGGTCTAACCTCGGGTTCGTCCTTAGGGGGACTAATGATGACAGACGGCCTTATCGGCCGGGGGTGACCAGGGGGAGCTGTTGGGACTGGGGGAGGCGGTGTTGGCCTGTGGGGGGCCGGTGGTCTCCTCTAAGTCTTCCTCCAGCAGGTCGTCAGAGTCGCCGAAGTCTAGTTCTTCTTCTCCATGGGAGGAGGGCGGAAGGGGAAGGTGGGCGGGGTTGGTGGGGGGGAGGGGGGTGTCTGATCCTATCATAGTTAGCAACAATGGCGGGGCAAGCGGGAAGTAGTAGACCGTCTAGATCAGGGAAGAGCTTGTCATCGACGGCTATCCAACGTACAGAAGAGGAGCTTGTTGGGAATTCGGATAGGGTGTTCATGATACCTCAGTCAAAATCTACTGTATGGGATCCAAGCATGAGCAGGCGCATAGAACTAGTAGAGATGTAAAAAATGAATTTGAAGTATAAATTTCCCCCAAAATGCGCAATTTGTATCAATTTGCATGAGTACTTCGAGTACTTGTTGGAATGGCGAACCCAACGAATCCAACGGAACCAAAAATTTAGAAGTACTCATGTACTCGGTTCCGGAACCGAAAACACAGGTACTCGATGGATCCGAACCCTAGAATCACAGGTAGTCGCTGGATCCGAACCCTATAATTACAAGTAATCGCGGGATCCGGACCCTAGAATCACAGGTAATCGCGGGGTCCGAACCCTAGAATCACAGGTAATCGCGGGATCCGGATCCCTTTTTTAGAGGTACTCACTTGTTCCGGATCCTAAAAAATCAAGTACTCATGGATCCGAACCCAACAAAAAAATGGCGGATCCAGTCCCTGTCCTGAAATCCCAGGCAATGCTTTTGCGCGCAAAATAGAATGCGCCGACAACTACGAGGGACGAATTCGAAACACCGCCGGGATTGTGTACTTGGGGTTATCGCGCCCGCACCCGTGTGGCACGCTCTTTCAAACAGTCGCCGTGCTGGTTACACGAAAAGAGTAACGGGCGCACAACGCCGCAATATGAACGCTGCTGCGACGGTCGCCCAAATATAATGCATAGGCGACGGAGGGAGGAGGTGTTGGGCAGGCCGCTATGGGGGAAACGCACGAAATCGAGTATGTAGACTTACCGCCGATTTGCGCACAACCCAAAGGTAAGCCGCTTTCGGCAACACTGTTCAAGCAATCACAACTTACTCATATATTGTCAACACGTCGTTTTACATGTATCGTTGGATGTATCTTACCATTGCGCGTCGAACGCAGTTACTCCGGAGGTTAAACACCCACAAATGGATTTGTTATGAATTATTGTAACTTACGAATTGTTCTGGCAAAGCTGAGCCGCAGTCCCAAGCAACACCCGTCGAAGTCGGCTAACCTCCTGAGACGATTTGTGCGGAAGTTGTCGATATATGTTTACCAATTCTGCATTCCTATTTACCACCGAGCCTAATTCCCGACGCGTGCCACGCGTGGGGCGGGTGTGGTTGGCACAAGCACATACCCAAGCATTCCAAGCACCACCGTCAACGTGATGCGTCCCTAACGGCCAAGTTGGACCTCGCCCCTCCCCCAAGCCAATCGCCCGCGCATGTTTACAGCGTGCAATGTTTATCCAAACCTGCGTAATGTGCGCTTCTTCTCGCTTGATTTCCAAAAACATCACCCGTGCCAGCGGCGTGAACTTCCGTGCTCTATTCACACACCCGGAAACCAAACCTCGCGCATTAAACACGGTACCCACGCCTCTAAACCCCCTCCAAAAAGCCCCCAAAATTACGGTTATGTGGAACACGGAGTAATATGCAGCTTGGTATGAGCGCTTGAGCAATACCCAAGCGTGGCGCTCTGAATGACGTGTGTAGTTCAGACGATTTCCCGGGAATTCATGGGCTTAATTCGACAAACTCCACCGACAACACATGCTTCAAGATGAGGTCTAACCACCCCGGATGGCGGCTTACTGCTTGCTTCTCGTCTCTGCTACAATTGAGTGGTACTCGGGTATCGTCGTGCTTGGCGTGATGGAGAGGGGAGCGTGTTCTTGAATAGCTTATGCTTGACATAATGCATGTCTGAACTCTTGTGGAGGAATGTAGTTTGAGCGTAACTCTTAATGAGACGCAGCGTCAAATTGCAATTAACGCCCCCTACCGATCAATCCAAGATCGCACGCACACTGGAGGACAATCTCGAGATGCAACCTCAACGCTTCGTCATGCTAAGGACTAACGCCGACTTGTACAACGCTGCTGCGTGGGTTAAGTCTCAGTTTTTTTGGACCCATAAAAAGTTTGTGGCTTAATCGTTAGCAACATGCTTTCATTCCCAATTTCCACACATTTCCGACTCTCTATTGGCTAAGATTCGTAAGACGTACTTGCTACCTAACATCCAGATGACGCAATAAACGCCATGCTTGGACTTGCGCAAGGATCCGTGAGTAGTGCCAACTACATCCAGTTGTTGAACCATATTTTACGACGGTCCCGACAACCTCTTACATATGACCTTCAATGCGCTCAATTCATCAATGGACTGGCTAATTTTCAACTCCATTGTCCATGCTCAAGCCAAGTCCCACCGTTCACAATAAAAGGAGTACAACATGCTCTTGGTGGATGAGTTGCAACATATTCTAAATGACCTCGTGACCGACTCGCAACATTTGGGTCGTGCTAGCCCCCCACAAACCCTATCTAACAACCATGGAGGAGGACAGATTACCATGAAACGTCCTAACGACGATCCAATGGTCTAGGCATCTAAACGTTGGCAACGAGGCGAAGGATAAGGGTTTGGTTGAGGTCGTGATCGCGGGGGTGGACGTGGAGGCCGTGGCCGATCTTCTCCAAACACTTGCCGAATTGACTTTAACGCCATCGTACGAGTTTTACCTCTTCAAGAGCGCAAGGGACACCATATCGAGGGACTTTGCTTCAAATGCCACAAGAAGGGACACCGTGTCCTCCAATGCCCGGAGCTTATAGGCAAGGTGGCAGTCGACGCACCAACCAAGCAAACATGATGGTGGCATGGCTGTTGATCGGACGAGCTCGAGCAGTTGGCTACATCTTCTTGTCGTCTTGAGACACTGTTAGCGACATAGGTAGTCGAGTCACACTCGACACCTCCATCGGCTATAGTTACGATACCTACTAGATTTGTAGCTAGCCATCGTCGTCAGAGCAAGCAGATAGAAAGTCGTAGACCTGTGATTAGACGTTCAATTGATTGGAAGATGGTTGGCTGTAGTTTCGAACCTCTGCACGCACGATTTGATTTCACTTTGGAAGGTTGTGATGATGACGAGGGTCTCAACCCGCACGGTGACTTACCTCACTGTCTTATTGTCTGTCAGCGGAGACAAGTCACTTTTCTAATTGTCTTTTCAATCACATTTGACTACATTGCAAGCAGTTACGCTCTCTTGTCATTGCATAAGCCATATGTGGCGGTTAGCCTCTGAAAGCTAAACGCTAGCACAAATCTGTTCTAGTCTGTCTAGTTTTGTCGTTGCAGGATGGCAAAATGATGTTGTCGAGAGGTAATGGTGAAAGATGTTTCACTACTGTACTTAGGCAGTAGATGTTGTAAGTGAACCATGGAATTGTTAAAAGGTTCTGTCACCTCCCTCTACTGCACTGGGCTTAAATAGGTTTCTGCCCAGATTGCTTACGCCTGCAAGCTACGCTTACGTGTCAGGCGTTTGGGCTGTCTAACCGTCGTCATCTGTCTCGAGACGCGGCATGCCTAGCATTGGGTTTCACGACGCGGCTCCTTCTGTTTCGAAGAGCTCGCTTTGGCGCGTCATTTGGCTAGTTAGATTAATTATGCATACATGTACGTACCGGGGGTACTGGTCGTACAATAGCATCAGCACCCTTACAATATTGCAGTAGCGACGTACCCACGAGTATACGTCCGTCATGTGGAAAAGCACGAATTGGAATCCGTAACGAGTACCTCTACAATGTCGTGCAATGTACTGTTGGAGGATTGTAAGCGTCACACATAACCAATTGTTACGCAGTTTGTTCTCTAGGCAAGCTGTCATTGTCGAAGGGTTGCACGCGAATGTGCCATCACCGGAAATCGAACTCGCACCTCCTTGACCGGAGTACTACGCCGTAATCAAGTACAGCGCCTAAAACAGAAATTCGTGAGGGATTTAGCTCATATCTATAACCTTATATACCCCAGTCTTGCCCGAGCAAAGGGGTCCCGTAGCATATCCACTACTATTTAATACAAATTAGTAGGGCCAATACTCCCCCGGAGTACAACGTACGGATATGTATATTATCGTGCCCATCGCGTGAATCTCACAACCGTCATAAGTTGGCCAATCATATTTGAGCCTAGTGCAATGGAGAGAGGTGATATTTTACGACAATATGTGTTACATTTGTAATTACAATCCTGTTTTTTACAATAATCACTACGCCTTTTCCATCTTCACCCCCACACGCATTAGAATTAGACATTGATTTGTGCCAAAAGTTCGCTTGCAAATGTGACGAGTACAGATGTGCAACAATGTATTGCATGACATTGTACATGTACTTGTTACTAATTCAATTTCGTGCTTTTCCATTAGAAGGACGTACAACGTGGGTACGTAGCTACTGCAATTTAGGGAGGTTCTCATGCGAATTGTACTGCCATTACCTCCCGGCACGAACAAGTACGCATAGTACATCTAACTAGCCATACGACGCGCCAAGCGAGGTTTCAAATGCAGAATGTGATTCCCTAGACTCGACGAGCCGCGTCGCTTATGTCTTGATGACGGTTGGAAAGCCCAAGCACCTTGCACGCGGACCAAGCGAGTGCAAGTGGAAGCTATCTAGGCGGAAAGCTATCTAAGCCTAGTGCAATAGAGGGAGGTGACAGAACCTTGTAACAATTCCTTTGTCCAATTACAATCAATTGTTAAACACTAACCGTCAAATATTTTCTCATCTCTCCCTCCCATGCACTTCCATCTACAGAGGCAGCAACGACAAACATAACAAAACAGATTTGTGTCTGCAGTTAGCGTTAAAAAGGCCAACCGCCACACTGGTTTCGGAGCTCATTGGTCGACACACGTTTTCGTTGTCGCTTGAATGTTCGACGCTGCTTGATTAACTCGAAATGGCTTATGTCAGACCTGGTCATTACGTGGGTGTCGTACTGTATATTGGTGGTTCCAAAGCCTCCGACATTAAGCTCATTATACAAAGTGAGCCTCATACTGGTAGAACATGGTTTCATGTTTGTTCGACTTTGCTTAATGACGAGCGTGTTCATGCCGTTGTTCGTGAGTAACATGAGGAAATTGGCCTTACATTGACTCATGATGACTTAACCTTGTTGAGTGACGCATCGGTTCGCGTCACATTACCCGAAGGGCATCGTCAGCTTGTTTACGACTTCTCGGCGTATGTTCCAATTCCAAAAGGGACGGCTCATTTACACACACCGGCTTAGCTCGAGCAGGTTGTGACTGCCCATTCGACTATTAATCCGTATGGTTCTTACGTCGTACCGGCAACTATTGACATTGACGGTCTTTCTCTTATACGCCGGCTAAACATGGGTTACTTCCAACTTTGAAGCGTAAGTACGAGTTACTTCATTTTGGTTACGTGACTCAATGGGAGACTTTTCGCCCTTTTGTTTATACACACCAAGCACTCTGCCATGAAGATACGTCGTTACCGAAGAAGTTTCTCTTTTACTCTCGGTTTACCTCCGTCGACTATGGACTTGTGTGGATGCTTGTTCGAGGCTGCATCAACCAGTTCTATGGTAAGGCTCCGACAAATCTGCGAATGGGAGTTCCTGCCCCTACAACCAATGTTGCTCGCCTACACGTTACTCTTTCTGAGACTCAGCGTAAGGCTGCGATTAATTCGAAATTTCAGTTTGGTCGTGAACCACGTGAACTTGAAGACATGCTCGAGGCACAACCGTAACGCTTCGTCGTGCTCGGAATAACCGATGACTCTTACGATGTAATGATATGATTTAATTCACAGTTTTTGTACCCATGGACATTTGGTGGGGGATCTTCGAACCGTAAACAACATGCAGCCATTCCAGCTTGTTTTGACTCATTGGTGGGGGATCTTCGTAAGGCGTCCTTGCTACCCAACATTCAAGATGACGCAATTATCGCCCTGCCAGGAATTACGCAGGGTAACATGAGTTACGCCGCCTACACCCAGCAATTCATCGACTTTTTACGGAGGCCCCGTCAACATTTGAAAGATGACCTTCAATGTGTTCGTTTCATTGGTGGACTGGCTAATTTTCAGTTACTGACCCAAGCCAAGTCACATCGTTCACATAAGGGGTACAATATGAAAATCGTGGAGCTACAAAACTTCCTCAATGACGTCGATACCGACTCGCCCCATATGGGTGGTGTTAGGTAAACATCGGGCCCGTCGACAACACCCGGAGCCGGACAACCTACCAAGAAGCGCACCTACGAGGACCCCTTAGTAGGAGCCTCGAAAATCTGGAAACGCAACAACGGTGCTGGTTTTGGCAGAGGTCGAGGTCATGAGGAGGATAAGGAGGTCGAGGCCGAACTTCTCCAAACACTAGCCAAATTCGCTTGAGCGCCATCGCCGGAGCTTTGACCCCAAAAGGGCGTAAGCGTCATATCGAGGAGAGGCTTTGCTTCAAGTGCCACAAGAAGGGACACCGTCTTTTCAAGTGCCCGGAGCTGAAAGGCAAGGAGGCGATGGGTGCTCCTTCGAAGAAGCAATGATGGTGGCATGGGTGTTCTACAGACGATATGGAGTAAATGGCTGAGTCTAGTGATCTCCCTGAAACACGGCTAGCGACAAAGGTCGTCGAAACACTTTCGGCATCTCCATCGACTACAATCGCGACTCTTGCAACACGAGTAGAAGGTCGTCGTCGTCAAAACAAAGTGAAATTGAAATTGAAATTTTCCACAACAATACGGGCGAACTCGACCGGCTGTTGTCTATCGGGCCTTTCTACCTAGCCTTTCAAGACTCATGGGCGAGTTTAGCCCGGGTCTCTTCGACCAGGTTCACCTATCGACACACCTAGCTTCACTGTGTGTCGACGTTCCTCGGGAGTTAAAAACTGTAAGCAATCACAGCAATTGCCGCAGCCCCCCCGCCTGAGCAGTAACAACGTAATAATTTTGTAATCCAGAAAAACAGATCTTAATATAAATCCACTTGTCGAGAAATGCAAAACTAAACTGCTGCTCGACCCTCACGATGCACGTCCCGCTCCCACCGAACCGGGGTGCCGACCGGCCTAGGCCGGTCGGCGTTCGGAAGGGACGACGGGCCTGCCTAATCTAGCTCCCGCGTGACTTCGGTCTTCCCGAAGACATGAGGGGAAAGGCTGGCACAAAAACCCTCCTCGCGTGGTCGCTCGTCGATCCCGCCGCCGCATCCCGTAAACCCCGCCCCAAGGTCGTAGCCGCGTCCACCGACGCGACGCTCCTCCTTGTCGAGGTCCCCCGTCACCTCGAGGACATGTGGGGGGGGGGGGGGGGGGGGGGGGGGCGAGACACACAAACATAAAAATTCGGGCGATCATGTCTCCGCGCCTTTCCTCGGTTTTTTCCCCGCTCATTTCCTCGGTTTTTTCCCCGCTCATTTCCTCGGTTTTTTCTGTCTGGTACCCGGGTATTGTTAGTATCCCTGCGTAGGGCTGCTAATGGACATGTATGTACGCAGGACTCCGGGGGAGTCTTGGCCCTCCACACGTAGGTGGTCGCAGTGTATGCACGATGCGCGAAATTCATATACACAATATGTTCCAATCGGGTACCGACTTCTGGGGCGGTACTTGGATAAGGCGTACAACTCCGTTCCGGGAGGCGGCGGTTCTAACCCCCCTCATGGCATTTCTAACAGGTTATGGGCCCTCCGCGTTTACTGCGAGGTTACCGGCCGGAGTTGATGGGATGATGTCCATTAGGGGGAGTGTTAGTATTCCTCCATAGGGCTGCTAATAATGGACACATTTGTACGCTGGACTCCGGGGGAGTCTCGGCCCTCCACACATAGGTGGTCGCAGTGTATGCACGATGCGCGGAATTCATATACACTGTATGTTCCAATCGGGTACCTACTTTGGGTCGGTACTTGGATAGGGCGTACAACTCCGTTCCGGGCGGCGTGGGTTCTAACCCCCCTCTTGGCATTTCTAACAGGTACATGTCCGGTAGTCCGGCATGCGTCCGTACCCTCCCCCTTCTGATCGCGCGTCCACCGAGTAAACTTTGTTGAAACATGGGCCTCCGCGCTCACCCGGCCACCTCCCGCAAGGGTATCGTCAATCAAGGTAGTGGGTGTCGAAGAGGGGGGGGGGGGATCATGTCACCTGGCCGGATCCGTCGGGCCGCGGGCGAACGGAAACTAGTAAAAAACCCTCCGTACGGGGATTTCCGGCGGCGCCGACCCGGAGGATCGTCGTCGCCAGATCATGTCGCTCCTTCCGCCGCGACTAGCCTCCTTGCCGCCCAAGCTTACTCCTCCCCCCGGGAAATGTAACTTATCGGCGAAGTGGCTCGCTAGTGAGCGCCATGCCCTGGTGCTGCTCCCCAACTAGCTCGACGCCGGGTACGGACATTAGTTTAGTGTCCAAAAAGCCCTCCGTAAAGGGCTTTCCAGCGGCGGCTGATCCTAAGGATCGCCGCCGCCTCACGTAGCCGCTCCTCCGCTTGCGACCGGCCACCGGCCTATGCCATGTTTCGCCTCACCCCCCGGGAAGTTTCGATTAGCACAGGGCTGGTCGATGGCTAGCGAGCGCCCTTTCCTGGCGCTGCTTCCCGGCTTGCCACCACCAGCTCCAACACCCGCCTCCCCCGCTGATCCGGCCGTACCCTCCTCGCCATCAAACGCTCATGTAGTACAAGCTCCACCCCCTCGAAGTAGGATTGTATTCAGTTGTACTTGACCGCGAAAATACATATCGGACGGGCCGAGCGGGAGATCTTGGTGCCGGTATTGCACAGAATTTTTTCTTTCAAAAGCCCTATGTACACGGTTTTCCCGACAAGTGCTGATCCCGCGGATCGAGATGTCGGCCCTCTTAGCCCCCTACCGTACCTTGTCTGGCACGGCGGCGGGGTTTCCAGCGCCCCCCACGGGGAGGTGAGGTGATGCCGACGGGCCTGCGAGCGCACCCCCCTCCGGAGCCGCCGCCGCAGCGCCTCCGGCGGGTGCCTTGTCGTCAAAACAAGCAAAGAGAGAGTCGTAATCATGCAACCATACGTTCGATTGATTGGAAACTATATGACTCTATTTTTAAACCTTTGCACGCACTATTTGACTTCACTTTGGAGGGTTGTGCGGATGACGAGGGTCTAAACTCGCACCTTGACTTACCTCACAGTTCGCCGAGTGATTCGATCCTAAGGCGAGACTTGTCAGGCGAACGGGTGTTCATTAATCCACCCTAGGATTTAGTTGAATAGATTGGACGCCATTTTGAGAGTTGTCGTCGTACAACTCCAACATCTACAATGGTTGTCTTTGTTCTTCCTAAGTGGGCTATGTTCAACGAGATCACTCGACACTCGAAACTCTACCAAGAACTCCCAGCCATGACACAATTGCTTACTCGTTACTCGTTGGACAATCCTACCCAAGAGGAGATGGCTGCCCCAGCTCCTTGGCGTGTTCAACTAAGCCTAGGGATTGATATTATCGTCGTTATTTCACAAGCGCATTTCGATGCGATTTCGGATACATTTCGCATTCGGGGTCTCCGAAACCACCACGAAATACGTCAATATAGTCGGGGTGATATCATCGATCCCTAGCCTTATGCTCAACTTTGGTATGTCGACGCTACTTGTAGTTTTCCGATCAAGTACCGACTACATCTCTTGACCAACCCACTTCGGTACGTGTACCTCCTGACGACACGGAAGAGTGCATCGCTACGCTGCAACAATTTTCTTTGACAGCTACCGCCCTTTTAACGGACCTCACAGTAGCTCGGCCGTTATTTCGATTTGAGGTGAATGTGGAAACTCTTGATGGTGGACAGCTTGTTACATGAATGGTCGATTGCGCTGCGACTCTTGACTTCGTGTTTGATGACTTTGTAAGGCGCTTTACTTCACATTCTCATAGGTCTCCAACCAAGACTCTTGTCCGACTTGCTAACGGTCAACGTGTGACATCTTCGACTGTCTGCGATGTTACCTTTGAGCTGGCTCGTCTCGAATTTCAACGGACTCTTTACGTCTCACATGATTTACGTCCTGCGGATCTTGTTCAAGCTTTACCATGGCTTGATGAGGAGCAAGCCTCTCTACAATTTGGCACTACGCGTGTTTTCACCCTGATGGATGGGACATTGTGGAAACTCAAATTGAGAAGGGCCGTCCTTAGTGTCT
This sequence comes from Tetraselmis chui, assembly GCA_026401115.1. Classification (NCBI taxonomy): domain Eukaryota; kingdom Viridiplantae; phylum Chlorophyta; class Chlorodendrophyceae; order Chlorodendrales; family Chlorodendraceae; genus Tetraselmis; species Tetraselmis chui. The sequence goes on from JAPMLY010000975.1 coordinate 70,760, forward strand.
ACAAATGTCGTCTACTAATATTCAGAAAGCTTATGCGCAAGACGCGCCGCAGCAGGGGACGTAATACTGATTTTTACGTAATTGAAGTTACGCTTGAAGCGACCCAGCCAAATGAGAGGGGCGTACTGCAAAACAACGTGAAATATTCCGGTCGTTACTCTACGATGACTTCCCGGAGTTACTGCAACAAGTTAATTCGCCGCTTGTAAGCCGACAATGGGGTCACCCCATTGAGACTAGTGGCACGATGAAACGCCAACGTCGCACGAGATTGTCACCTGCAGAGCGCGTTGAGCTGAACCGACAGCTCATATACGCCATGGAAGCTAGACTGATTCGCCCCAACCATAGAGAGTTTGGCTCGCCAATTCTCTTAGTCCGTAAAGCTGATGGCTCGCTACGCTTGTGCATTGACTACCGTGGACTAAACGCATTTACGCGTAAGGACGCTTACGCGCTTCCGCGTGTGGACGACACACTCGATGAGCTTAAGGACGCGAATTTCTACTCTCATCGCGACCTCGTGAATAGTTTTTGGCAAGTTCGAGTGCGTGATAATGACGTCCACAAGGCTGCTTTCCAGACCCCTAATGGCTTAGTGGAATGGGTCGCCATGCCGTTCGGACTGTGCGCAATGCACCGGCTACATTCCATAGGATGATGAATTGTATTCTTCGCGACTTTTTACATAACTTCGTTACAACTTACCTCGACGACGTGTGTATCTACAAACACACCATGGAGGAACACATGGAGCACTTGCGCGTGGTTCTTCTACGATTTAAGGAGGAGGGCTTGAAATTACGCCTTAAGAAGAGCTTCGTCGGCCTTCAAGAGATGGAATATTTTGGCTACACTGTGTCGGCTGGTAGAATTTCCGTTTCGAACTACAAAAAAAGTTGAGACCGTTGCAGACGGGCCAATAATGCCTAGGACGCACAAAAAGGTTCGCAGTTTCGTGCAATTCTGCAACTTCTACGCCAGATTTATTCATCATTTCAGTGACCTTACGGCTGTATTGACGAACCTTACTGCGGAAGTCCCAACCACATAAGGTTACGATAACGCCTGCTTGTTTGCAAGCCTTTGTGACTTTCAAGCTACGGCTCATTTCCGAGCCATGCCTGATCCCTCCGGAGGTTAGCTCGGATGCGACGTTCACCGTAGCTACGGATGCTTCGTCAGTGGGAATTGCTGTTGTCCTCTTGCAAGGTCAAGGAGGAGGACTTCAACAAATCTCTTCTTGGGCGCGTAAGCTAGATCCAGTTGAGCGTGGCAACACCTACTTCGCGTACGTTTTAGAAGCTCTGGCCGTATGCGAAGCCGTAAAGCACTACATGTGTTACCTTGAAGGGTGCTGAAAGTTGCTTGTCGTATCATACCACGACACACTGCGACATCTGCTCCATTAACCAAACGACAAGCTAAACAAGCGGCAAGCACGATGCGGCCAAAGCTGCGGGACTTGCAGCCGTTTGTGGGCTCGATGACACTTAAGTACCGCAAGGGAGCCCTGAACGAAATTGATCCGTTAAGTCGGCGACCAGACATCGTTCCTTATACCACAATTACATTGTTTTGGGATGGCGAGGTTCCGTCGAAACGAGATTTACGACAAAAGCCGTAGCTGCTATTAGAAGACGCAAAGTTAAAGTTATTAATGACGGTTAACGCGTTGCAACTGAGCCATGAGCTCGCTGATCTCATTTGCGAGGGGTACTCCCAAGACTCGTTTTATAGGGACGCGGGTGAGTGGAAAAAAGACAGCCGGATAAAAGCCATAGCATGGTATTTTTGGCGCCTCAATCGCCTTTGTATCCCGCGGAACTCTGAGCTCCGACTGAAACTAATCACTAAACTGCACAAGCCGGACACATAGAAGTTGCTAGCATTCTTGCTGAAGCGCTCGACAGATTCTGATGGAAACGAATTCGCCAAGACATAAAAAAAAATATAAGGGCTGCGTCGTGTGTCGATGAGCAAAGATTCAACCGCAGATGGCAACGACTCTTTACCCATTGCATGTTCCACCTAGGCCGTGGCGCACAGCTAGTCTTGACTACTTGACACACTAGCATGTGAGCAATGATTTTGACATTGTGGTGATTGTGGTCGATCATTTGACTCGAATGGCCATTTCATGCCGTGTACGGAGAGCGATACAACCGAAGAAATTGTTACTTTGTTTTAATAAAAAGTCTACCGATTGCATGGACTGCCTTGCGTAATGGTTAGTGACCGTGACCCGAAAATCGTCAGTGGCTACTGGCAGACACTTTGGCGCCGCCTTGGAACGCGTCTGAACATGTCTTTCAGTCGACACCCGGAGACGGATGGACTAACGGAGCGAGTCAACAGTACACTTCAGCAGCTTCTTCGGCGCTTCTATTGCTACAACGGAACTAAGTGGACGTACATGTTGCCTCAAGAGGAATTTGCGTATAATGCTTCTCATGCGCTTGGAATTGAGCACACTCCCTTTGAGGCTAACTTTGGGTTCTCTCCTGAGGAGCCGCTTGATTTGATGTTCAACATACGACCTTCAATTCCAGTTTCGCAAGACGCGTCATAGCGATTAAGATTGTTACATGAAGTACATACTCCGGTACGTTCGGTGCTACAACTGCACATAGACGAGATGCAAGCACGTTCGGAACCGTCGATGGCCCCACACTGCGTCAGAGGAGACAAGGTGTCATTTGTTACAACAAATCTCTTCGTGCGTGGGCAAACAAAGAGGAAGCCGAAGGACAGACGTCTTGGACCTTTTTCAGTGGAGAAGCAGATTGGAAAACACAGTTACATGTTAAAACTTCCAGCGAGAGTACGCTTACATAATGCGTTTCATGTGACCAACTTACTACCCTGCTCTACCTCTCCACTACGACCAGATGTCCCGGTGACTATTCTTGAGGGAGACGATGACGAATTCGACGTCTCTCATGTCTCTCTTGTTTGTATCAAGTCGTTACGTGGATGTGACGAGTACATTCACGCAACAGTATATTACATGACATTTTACATGTACTCGTTACTACTAATTCAATAAATTCGTGATTTTCCATCGGAAGGACGTACAACGTGGGTGCGTTGTTACTGCAATTTCGCGAGGGTTTTGATGCGTACTTTACTTCTAGTACCTCCCGGCACGTACATGTACGCACGGTTAATCTAACTAGCCAAACGACGCGCCAAGCGAGGTTTCCAATGCATAATGTGATTCCCCAAACAAGACGAGACGCGTCGCTTGTCTGTTGATGGTAATTGGAAAGCCCTAGCACATGACACGTAAGCCAAGCGAGAGTAGGTGCAAGCTAACAAGGCAAAGACTATAAAAGCCTAGTGCAATAGAGGGAGGTGACACAACCATTTATTAACAATGTCCTTTGTTCAATTCCAATATACTACTAAAATGTCAATAGTGAGACATCTTCTCATATGTCCCTCCATTTGCACTTCCACCTAGCAATTTAGCAGCGAAAGATCAGAACATATTAGATTTGTGACTGCATTTAGCTTTGTGACGGCTAGCCGCCACACTTGTCTCGGAGCTCTTTGGTCGACGTACATTTTCGCTGTCACTTGATTCGCTCGACGTTGCTTGATTACTTCGAAATGGCTTCTGTTGGACCTGGTAATTACGTGGTGGCCGTACTCCATGTTGGTGGTTCTGAAGCTTTCGACATTAAGCTCGTTTTACAGTGTGAGCCTCGTTCTTGTAAGACTTGGTTCCTTGCTGGTTCGGTTTTGCCAAACGAAGAGCATGTCGATGCTGCTATTCGAGAGTTGCATGAGGAAACATGACTTATCTTGACTCGTGATGACTTAACCATGTTGACTGACGCACCGGTTCGCGTCGCAATACTTGAAGGGCATCGTCAGCTTGTTTACGTCTTCTCAACGTCTGTTGCAGTTCCCTATGTAACGACTCACTTACGCACACCTGCTCAGCTCGAGCAAGTTGTGACTGCCCAGTCGACTATTAATCCTAATGGTTCTTACGTCGTACCGGAGACGATTGACATTGACGGTCTTTCTCTTACGCCGGCTAAACAAGGGTTACTTCCAGTTTTGAAGCGTAAGTATGAGTTGCTTCACTTTGGCTACGTGACTCAATGGGAGACTTTTCGTCGTGTTGTTTACACACACCAAGTACTATGCCATGATGATACGTCAATACCGAGACAGTTTCTTATGCACCCTCGGTTTGCGTATGTCAACTCTGGTCGTGTCTAGATGCTTATCCGTGACTACATCAATCAGTCGTGTGGACATGCCCTTACTGATTTACGCATGGGAGCTCCAGTTCCGACAACTAACTTTGCTAGCCGTCCCGGTACCCTTACTACGGAGACTCAGCGTAAGGCTGCGATTAACTCGAAGTTTCAGTTTGGTCGTGAGCCGCATGAACTTCAAGACTGGCTCGAGGCACAACTGCAACGTTTCGTTTTGCTCGGAATTAATGCTAATTCTTACGACGCAGTTATATGGGTTACTTCACGGTTTTTTGGACTCATGAACATCAGGTGGCTGAACCGTAAACAAGAAGCCACTATACCAGCTTTTTTGACTTACTTGTGGAGGAGCTTCGTAAGAGTCCATGCTACCTAACATTCAAGATGACGCAATTAACGCTCTCCTAGGAATTACGGAGGGTAATATCAGTTACGCTACCTATACCCAAGTCTCGTCAACAACTCACAACCGACCTTCAATGGGTTCGTTTCATCAATGGACTGACTAACTTTCAGTTACACACCCAAGCCAAGTCCCATCGTTCGCAAAAGGGGTGCAATCTGAAACTCGTGGAGCTACAAAACTTACTCAATGACATCGTTACTGATTCGCCCCATTTGGGAGGTGCAAAGCCAACCGCTGGACCGTCGACATCACCTAGAGGCGGACAACCTACGAAGAAGCGCACCTACGAGGACCCCTTAGTCGGAGCCTCAAAAATTTTAAAGCGCAATAACGGTGTTGGTCGTGGTCGAGGACGTGGAGGAGGCCAAGGCGGTCGTGGCCGACCTTCTCAAAACACTTGCCGAATGGACTTCGGTGCCATTGTTGGAGCGTTGACTCCAAAAGAGCGGAAGCATCCTATCGAGGAGGGACTTTGCTTCAAGTGCCACAAGAAGGGACGCCGTCTTTTCCAATAACCGGAACTAAAAGGCAAGGAGGCGATGGGTGCTCCTTCTAAGAAGCAATGATGGTGGCAAGGATGTTCTACTGACGATTGTGAGAAGCCGGCTACATCTGCTGGACGTCATGAAACACGGCTTGCGAAAGAGGTAGTCCTAACTCCTTCGACATCTCCATCGACTATAATCGCGACTCATGCGTAAAGTGGCATGTCGTCGTCGTCAAAACAAGCAGAGTGCGAGTGTCATAAACATGTAGCCATACGCTCGATTGATTGGAAACTGTTGTACTTTAGTTTTGAACCTCTACACGCTCGTTTTGATTTCACTTTGGAGGGTTGTGTTGATGATGAGGGTCTAAACTCGCACGGTGACTTACCTCATTGTCCGCCGAGTGATTCGATCCTTGAGAGGGATTTGTAAGGAGAACGGGTGTTCATTAATCCACCCTAGGAATTAGCTGGACAGATAAGACATAATTTCGAGAGTTGTCGACGTACAACTCCAACATCTACGATGGTTATATTTTTTCTACCTAAGTGGGCTAAGTTCAACGAGCTCACTCGACACTCGAAACTCTACCGAGAATTCCCAGCCATGACACAATTGCTTACTCACTACTCGCTAGACAAACCTACCAAGGAGGAGGTGGTTGCTCCAACTCCTTGATATGCACAACTTTGGAAAGTCGAATAAGCTAATTGTACTTTTTCCAATCATGTACCGACTACATCTCTTGACCAACCCACCTCGGTACGTGTACCTCTTGTCGATACGGAAAAGTCCATCGCTACGCTGCAACAGTTTTCTTTGACATCTACCGCCATTCTAACGTACCTCACGGAAGCTCGGCCGTTAACTCGCATTAAACTAACAGTGAAAACTCTTGATGGTGGACAGCTTACTACATGAATGGTCGATTGCGCTGCGACTCTTGATTTCGTGTTTGAAGCCTGTGTAAGACGCTTTGCTTTACATACTCGCAAGTCTCTAACCAAGACTCATGTTCGACTCGCTAATGGCCAACGAGTGACATCTTCGACTTTTTGCGACATTGCTTCTGAGTTGGCTCGTCATGAATGCCACCGGACTTTTTACGCCTTACTTGATTTACGTGTTGTTGATCTGGTATTGGGTTTACCATGGCTTGACGACGAACACGCCTCTTTACAATTCGGTACTACCCGCGTCTTTACCGTGATGGATGGCATAGTAGTGGAGACTCAGATTGAGGAGCGACGTCCTAAGTGTCTATTGATGTCGTCTACTAAAGTTCAGAACGTCATGCGCAAGACGCGCCGCAGGAGAGGACGTAATGCCGAATTCTACGTAATTGAAGTTACGCCAGCCACAGACCAACCAACGGCATTTCATAGTGGAGAGGAGCTTACTCCTTAACAACGTGAAAACTTCCGGTCGTTACTTTACGATGACTTCCCGGAGTTACTGCAGCTAGTTCATTCGCCGCAAGTAAGCCGACATTGGGATCACCCCATTGAGACTACTGGCCCTATGAAACGCTATCGTCTTAACATATGTCACTTGCATAGCGCGCTGAGCTGAGCCGAAAGCTCAAAGACGCCATGGAAGCACGTTTGATCCGTCCCAATTCTAGTGAGTTCGGTTCGCCAATTATTTTTGTGCGTAAAGCTTATGGCTCGCTACGTCTCTACATTGACTACCGTGGCCTTAACGAAGTTACGCGTAAGGACGCTTACCCGCTTCCGCGTGTGGACGACACGCTTGATGAGCTTAAGCATGCGAGTAAGAACAATCCTACTCATCAAGGATGGTAAGATAAGTGTCCTTAAGCGACTAACTAAGGAATTCCTGACCATACTTAAGGACGCCTTTTAAGGATGCGAAAAGTGTCGCCAAAACTTCGCGTATTGGTCAATGACCGTGACGCGAAACTCGTTAGTGGCTTCTTGCAGCCACTTTGGCGACGCCTTGGAACGCGTCTGAATATGTCTTCTAGTCGACATCCAGAAACGGACGGACTGACGGAGCGCGTCAACAACACATTTTAGCAGCTTCTTCGTTGCTTCTGATGCTACGACGGAACTACTAAGGGGACAAACTCGTTACCTCAAGTGGAATTTGCGTACAACGCTTCTCGTGCGCTCGGAATTGAGCACAGCCCCTTCGAGGCTAACTTTGGGTTCTCTCCATAGGAGCCCTCACATTTGTTGTTCAACATACGACCTTTAATTCCGGTTTCGCAGAACACGTCAGGGCGGTTAAGATTGTTACATGAAGTAAATACTCCGGTACGCTCAGTGTTATAGTTACACAAAGACGATATGCAAGCACGACGCTCGGAACCGTCGATAGCCCCACACTTGGTCAAAGGAGACAAGGTGTCAATTATAACCTCAAAGCTCTTCTTACGTGGACAAACAAAGAGGAAGTTGAAGGACAGACAACTTGGACCTTTTCCCGTGGAGGAGCATATCGGCAACAAAGTTACATATTAAAACTTCCAACGACCGTACGCTTACATCATGTGTTTCATGTGAACAACCTACGACTATGCGCTACCGCTCCACAACGACCAACTTTCCTTGTGATTGTTCTTGAAGGAGACGATGAGGAGTTTGACGTTTCACACATTTCTTATGTGTGCATCAAGTCGTTACCGGGACGACGAGGCAAATGTTTGCTCTTCATGACGCACTTCAATGATGTCGATATTCCACCAATATGGCACCGGTTGAACGAGGTACATCGAACAACGGCGTTACAATATTTCTTGGAGACGCCCCAACGGCACAAGTTTGCCAAGAATCAGGCATACATCGATTTCATGCACGCTCACCCCGCGCGCATTCCTGAGTCCCAGTAATTGCTTCAACAAAGGAGCTTAGACCACGGAGGTTTGCCTCGCGACGGCCTCAAAGATATTATGTCAAGAGGGGGAGGGTACGAGTGTGACGAGTATAGTCCCGCAACAATACATTGTATGATATTGTACATGTACTCGTTACTAATTTCAATTCGTGCTTTTCCATCGGAAGGACGTACAGCGTGGGTACGTCGCTACTGCAATTTAGCGAGGGTTCTAATGCGTACCTTACTACCAGTACCTCCCGGCACGTACATGTACGCACGGTTAGTTTAACTAGCCAAACGACGCGCCAAGCGAGGTTTCCAATGCATAATGGGATTCCCCAGACAAGACGAGACGCGTCGTTACTCGGTTGATGGCAGTTGGAAAGCCCTAGCAAATGACACGTAAGCCAAGCGAGAGTAGGTGCAAGCTAACAAGGCAAAGACTATACAAGCCTAGTGCAGTAGAGGGAGGTGACAAGACCATTTAACAATGCCATGTGTTCAATTACAATATATTGTTAAAGTACCAATAGTGAGACATCTTCTCATCTCTCCCTCCATCTGCACTTCCACCTAGCAATTGAGCAACGACAGAAAAGAAAAGAACATATATGTGTTTGCATTTAGCTTTGTGACGGCTAACCGCCACACGACGACGAGACAAATATTGGCTCTTCATGACATACTTCAGTGATGACGACTTTCCGCATGTCTAGCACCGGTTGAACGAGGTGCATCGAACTACGGCGTTACAATATTTCTTGGAGACGCCCCAATGGAAGAAGTTTGCCAAGACTAAGGCGTGCATCGACTTCATGCACGCTCACCCAACGCGCATTCACGAGTCACGGTTACTTCTTCAATAAAGGAGCTTAGACCACAGAGTTCTGCCTCGCGACGGCCTCAAAGATCTGGCAAGAGTGGCAAGGTACGAGTGTGACGAGTACATTCATGCAGCTGTACACTGCATGACTTTGTACCGGTACTCGTTACTAATCACAATTCGTGCTTTTCCATCGGAAAGACGTACAACGTGGCCACGTGGGTACGTCGCTACTGCAATTTTGCGAAGATTCGATGCGTAATGTACAACCAATACCTCCCGGAACGTACAAGTACGCACGGTAAATCTATCTAGCCAAATGACGCGCCAAGCGAGGTTTCCAATGCATAATGTGATTCCCTAGACTGGACGAGCCGCGTCGCTAGTTTGTTGATGACGGTTGGAAAGGCCTAGCGCCTAGCACGAGAACGGAGAAGGAGCAGGTGCAAGCTATTTGGGTGGAAAGGTATTTAAGCCTAGTTCCTTGGAGGGAGTTGACATGACCATTTAACAATTCCCTTTGTTCAATTACAATCTAATGTTTAACACGAACAGTGCGACATCTTCAAAATTCTCCCTCCATGCGCACTTCCACCTAGCGACAGAGCAGCGACAAAGCAAAAAAAACAGATTTGTGTCTGCAATTAGCTTTCCGAAGGCTAACCGCCACAATTGTGAGCGCATGTAACGCCTTTCTGTGGCTATTCATGGCACGATGGGCGCCCATCTTCGTGATATGTTATTGCAAGAGGGTGGTGCAACTGCTGTGCCTGCCTCCCTGCTCCGAGGGCTTGTGCTGATGTGGCTCTTCTTTTCTTTTCACTTCTTAGCTTGTCGTTTCCGCTAATTTCTTTGTAATACAACATATTGAATAAGAAGACAAAGACTCCACTGCTTTTTCTTATAAGAAATTTTTACAGTTGAATAAGAAGACAAAGACGATGAAATAATAGACCGCCACTCCGGGAACAGGTGCTATGTATTACAAGATCACCATCGCATTTTATAGTACGGTACGGTACGGGTAGCGAGTAAATGCGCTATCTCCGCAGCAGCATTTCGCCATTTTTTGTTATAAGCGATATGTTGATCTTTACAGCAACGATGCCGGCACAGATTCATGATCCGGTGCCGGTACCAGATGTTCTTTTTGGGAAAAGTGCTGTTCAGCGGGCGAACGACAGCCACCCGTGATGTCCACTGCAAATTTTGGATACACGATCGTGCAGACATAATCGCCACAAAAAAACTGAAGGTATGTGTACTATGACGGCAGTACCAGTATGATCTTTATGGCAAGAATAACTCGTGGTATGTAATGCAGCGCCCAGGATCATGTGAGCCTGGTACGGTAAAGTGCAATTGCAGGGTGAGGATTCTAGCAATGTGCCAGTATCTGAAACTTCCGATCCTGCAGTACTGAGTTTTGCAGCTACCTGAGCCTCAAACGCGGGTCTGTTGGAACGAGTGCCAGAATCTGATCGGAGAGCCAATCAAGTCTTCGTTCCGACGCCTTCTTTTTTTCATCAAATAGTGACATCATCCCTGAGTTTGTTTACAAAGACGGGGCAAACCAATCAAGCAATTCACAATTAACAACGGCAGCGAAAACACTTCATGTTTTATGTCTTCCGCCAAGATCAAAACCACTGTTTTTTTTCTATTGTGCTTCTTGTAGTTCATTGTCCTATGTATTTTGAAGAAGATTAAAACCTTTCTTTCCCCGCACTGCAATTCAGGTAGCCAAACACAGGCAAGAGACTACTGAGCAGTGAGCATCGCAGAAACACCATGCAAACATATCGTTATATCAAGGGTGAGCTGCAATTCCATTTGCTTGTGATGTCCATGTAATCATAAATACAATTATACTATGTACCATAGCCATGCGGAAAACAAAAAGAGGCGGTGAAAAAGGGAGAGCGTATTAATAAAAGGGTCACCAAAACAATAATATTGCAATAGAAAGGGCTGCACAATGCACAGCCGCCTAGCAAATAGAGCACAACAAGGGAAACACGAGGAAACTTCACGCCGGCGTGGAAAAGTACCGCTGTGAACATTGTAAAGAAATGATGAGTTGGAGACAGATGACAGCAGGAAGAGTTTTCAGCTTTAATGCATAAGCACTGACAATGGACAGCAAGTCAAGAGTTCGTTCATTGAGGTTTTGAGTTTTGACGTACATTCTTACATAAGTCAAAGCCCGGTACAGGTACCAGTGCAATAGGTGTAGCTACTATAATTGGTTTAAGCATGTCATTGCGCAGTGCCCCCTCCCTCGTCTAGTGTATATATGAAAAAGCAAAGGTCGCACTGGCAATTCACACTTCGAAAAAACTCTAAAGTGATGTGCCACACCACGGCGTGGCAACGTCACCTTAGGGGCTACCGTGCTAAAAACCGATCACTGCTCAAAAAAGAGGTGACGTCGTCACACAAGAGAGGGTGACGGCGGGAGATTTCTGTACATCTGCTAATCATTCAAATGGTTTCTTCAAGAGTCGTACGACCGCGAGTGCTTGCCCAAAGCCATCGTGTGACTACTCTGTCCGCTTCCGCCGCTAGGGACGCCGCCATTACAAAAGTCGAGACCGTACTGGTGCGCCATCATGGAAGGTGGCATCATCCCCATGGGGGGTTGCCCCGTCCCGCCCTGCTGCTGCCCCGGGTGCATCCCCTGCTGCCCCGGGTGAGGCATCGGCCCACCGGGCGCACCCGAAGGCCCCCAACCGTGGTGGGGCCACCCGCTAGGTGAGGGACCAGCGTAGCCCATGTACGCAGATGAGGCCTGAGGGCCCTGTGAGGGCGCCCCCTGTTGGCCCGGTGCGCTCCCAGGGGAGGCAGACACACCAGGGGGGCAGCCACCGCTGCCATCCTGACCCCAGCCCGCCTGCGACCCGTGTGGCCAATGCCCAGACCCTGCTTGTCCGTACGCAGCCGCTGCTGCAGCAGCCCATCCAGCCGCCACTGCGCTGTTGCCCCAGGGGTAGTGATGGTGCCAGGCGCTCATGCCTGGCCAGCCATAAGGTGGGTGCTGCCCCGTAGCTGCAGCCTGGTACGCCGCCGCGGCCGCCGCGGCTGCGGCTTGCTTCCCAAGCATTGGGTTACCGGGGCCGGCCTCAGCGCCACCCATGCGGGGGCCAGGGGGGTGGTAACCCGCAGGGAGCTCCATGTGAGGCTTCACGTCCATGTGAGGCTGCTGCTGCATAAAGCGCGACGTGCTCGGGTCAGGGGAGCCACGTCGCTGGCGTTGTCTTGGGCGAGCGTCCTCGGAGCTGCGAGTTGCTTCCGGGACGTTGGGCATGGGGGGCATACCACGCATAGGAGACATACCAGGCTGTGGAGGCATTCCAGCCATATGAGGCATCATGGGATGGCCACGCATGCCAGGCTGCGGATGCATGTGTCCCATCGGTGGCATGCCAGGTGGCATGAAGGCCGCGTGGGGTGGAATTCCGGGTGGCATCTCCGTCATTTTCCCTCCGCACGTGTCCATAGACGCCTCGGGGTCCCATAGCACGTGTCGGTTGTGGGCGTACGCGCCGGCCATGCCCACGGGGGGAAGCATGCCGCCCATGGGGGAGCGACCCATGGCTCCTCCCATTGTTGGGTCAGAGGCGACATGTCTCCGCCTCTCGGCATCCTTGGTCGAGCTCTTGTTCCGGCGACCCGAGCCGACCGGGACGTTGCGTAACGTGCCTCCTTGCGTCCAGTAACGTTGGCACCCCTGCGTGAGACAACAAAATCGTTAATACTATCCACAGCTACTTGGCAAGAAAGGCACTATCATCAAAGCTGATCCAAGCGATATTTCAAAGTAACAAAAAGTCGGAAATCTGACGCGACGGGGGCCGGCCAACGCACCTTGCAGTAGTATCGAGGCTGCTTTATTTGGTAGTTGTTGTAATAGCAAAATTTTGTGTCTTCGCTGTCGCATCGCGGGCACTTGCAGATGCCTACGGGCTTAGGAAGTTTGGGACGGTTTCCTTTGGCGTCGCTCTTATCACCGCCGGCACCTTCGTCCTCTTGCCCAGCCTCGCCCTCCGCCTCGGTAGCGGCGGTGATGACGCACTTAGGATCTTTCAGCCCTTCCGAAACTATTGCCTCTGAAGATGGAAGTAGAGACTTTTTTCGGTTGTCTGACTTGCCAGCCGGAAGCTCGTCTTCCTCTTGGCTGCCAGAATCTTTCGGGGAACCGTCCTGGGCAGCGTTTTTCTCGGACTGGCTGTCGCCGGAGGTGCACTCGCCTGATGAACTACGAGGCTCACCAAGCCCTTGCCTTAGTCGTTCCACGGCCACCTGCGCCAAAAAATTAAAGAGGGCCAAAACGAAAATCAGACAACAGCTGATTTGGATCTGGAGCGCAAGTGAGGGACGGTACGAGGGGAATGTCAAGACTCGGAGCAGAGAAAAGGAGACGAAGGAAAAAAATTAGCCGTGAAGTAATAAAACACCAACGACTGTAGACGTACCGGGGCAGGCCCTTTGCTGTCAAGTCCCGCTGTTTTCGGACCGGTACTGGGTTGGTCTCCACTTCCCCCGCTCGGCTGGTTTGTCATGGCTGACCGTCCCGACGAGCCCCCCATGCTCTGTTCGGCTTGCTTGGATAAGTCGGCTGCGGGCGTACTTGTGCCCAACGCCTTCAATGCGCCCTCCGTCGGGGGAGTCCCGCCGGTTGAGGCAGGCATGCTGCCGCTCGGATCTTGAACGTCCGCCACCGTGGCGACTTTGTCAAAACGCTCCGTAGTGCTGACGCTAAAGATGTTCAATAAGAAGGCAGGAGGATGAGTTAGGATACTGTGAGCGAATGGAGTAAAATATTCATAGCTGAAGTCGTGGAAATCCATCCGTACGTGTCGAAAGCAGTCTTCCCGTCGACTGCTCACGACCCACTCCCTGAGTCACCTACTGACCATATAATTACCAGTATTTTGGAAACGCCAGTGCCAGGCGGCTACGAACCGCGAAGTAGACAGCAGCCATGCTAGAAAGCTGGGTCACCGGAAAGTGGCTAAAATAAATAAGGCGAGTTATATTTTGCACTTTTGTATGTCCGGAAAGCGATTTTGAGCGCTTTGTGTTTTATTAATCTTGAAGTTTTCTGAAAATAGAAGCTTCTGCCAACAGATGAGTTGGCTACTGCAAAGCAGATGAGTACTCGGTCCCGGAAAAACAGCAGCTCGCGAGAATAAAACCCGTCATACCTTAGGCGTTTCTGGGCGGCCGTGGTATTGTTGCCGGTCAGGCGGAGATACAGGTTCCTCTCGGATGGTGGCAGGCGAGTGGTTGCTGACGTTCTCACGGAAAGTGCTTGCTTCCACTTCTGAATACACTACTACACTGCGACCTGATGTTCCTCTTCCAACTTCCGAAGGCGTGCCTGTTGTTCCTTCGCTTCCACTCTTTAGGCTGTTGCTTGGCGAACGCTGATGGCTAATAACCTGCTGTGTGCTCGCGAGCTGCTGCTGTCGAGTTCCTTAGGCTGGCCCGAGGACTATTTGTACTTGGTTGAGCTTGTGGTTGTGGTCTTGCCGGATATGTGATCAGGAGTATCAGCAGCAAAGCCTCGAGCATGGCCACAAATCGGGTATCTGGGCCGGTGGTATTTCTAGCCTGTAAGTCTTGATCCTTTAGCGATAGGAGAAACGACTATATCTGATAAACGTGACGAAAGTAAACACCAGTAATCCGAAATCCATGCGAAGTAGTTCTATTTCTTGGTGCAGATGCAATTTCCTCTGTACCTGATGCATTCTTGATTCGTGACCGCGAGCGAATAAAGCACAGATCGTTTCGTTTTGGTCCGATTTCCGAGGCTGAAAAGGCTGACGGCCTCCAGAGCAGGACTGCGAAAAATCAGCACGCCTTGTAGTCTGTAACCGGCATGCCATACAAGACGGGTCTGGTACATAAAGCATGTTTACAAGTGCAAAAAAGTATTGTCATATATAAAAAGGTAAATCATCATAATTGAATAAACATCCAGCTTGGGACCTATACAGGTACCTGTACAAGTGTATTGAAACATCCTGTTAATGTGGTTGTGCTGCATTGAATGTATGAATTACCATATTGAATAAAAGGAGCATCAAGGAGGTTTTTCCCTAAAAGCAAGATTCCTACATGAAAAAGGAGTGGAGACCACCAACCCAAAAGTGGAAGAATAAAAGAGGAAAAAACCTAAGCCCGAGGAACCGGACGGCACGACACAGCATCAGCGCTGCCTTCCCGCAGAGGTTGTTTCGTCATTGCTCTTTTCTGCTTTGAACAACCTTTTCTTCTTCTTGTTTTGAATAAGCTAATTCTCACCACTACTAAATCACACTACATGTTGAGGTCTGCCAGTGTGATATGGTTCACTATGTCGCTAATAAATCAAAGTGCGCCAGTGTGACAGTATAAACAGTGAGCTCACATAAAACTGACGAATTCATGATCCTATTTTGTACAGGTACATGTTTGTTTCCGTGCATATGATTTTTTTGATATGTTTTAGGCGCCCCTGCATCTTGGATGACTGGCAGGTAAGCCCGCAACGGCACCTTATGCATTGTTTTGCAAGCACCCTCACTTTCGCGGATGGTGGCTAAATTCATCTAAGAACCGGCCTTACTTCCACTTGTACACTCCTCCACAAAAGTCCGGACATGCATTATGTTAAGCATAAGCTAGTCAAGAACACGCTCCCCTCTCACCACGTCAAGCACGACGATACCCGAGTACCACCCAATTGTAGGAGAGCCGAGAAGCAAGCAGTAAGCCGCCATCCGGGGTGGTTAGACCTCAGCTTAAAGCGGGTGTTGTCGGTGGAGTTTGTCGAATTAAGCCCATAAACTCCCGAGAAATTGTCCGAACTGCACACGTCATTCTGAGCGCCACGCTTGGGCATTGCTCAAGCGCTCATACCAAGCTGCATACTTCTCTGTGTTCCACATAACCGTATTTTTGGGGGGTTTTTGGAGGGGGTTTGGAGGCGTGGGTGCCGTGTTCAATGCGCGAGGTTTGGTTTGCGGGTGTGTGAAAAGAGCACGGAAGTTCACGCCGCTGGCACGGGTGATTTTTTGGAAAGCAGGCGAGCAAAAACGCACATGACGCAGGTTTGGATAAACACTGCACGCTGTAAACATGCGAGGGCGATTGGCTTAGGGGAGGGGCGAGGTCCAACTTGGCCGTTAGGGACGCATCACGTTGACGGTGGTGTTTGGAATGCTTGGGTATGTGCTTGTGCCAACCACACCCGCCCCACGCGTGGCACGCGTCGGGAATTGGGCTCGGAGGTCAATAGTAATGAAGAATTAGTAAACATAAATCGATAAACCCCGCACAAATCGTCTCAGGAGGTGAGCCGACTTCGATGGGTGTTGCTTGGCACTGCGGCTCAGCGGTGCCGGAATAGTTTGTAAATTAGAATATTTCATAACAAATCGATTTGTGAGAGTTTGAACTCCGGAGTAGGTGCGTTCGACGCGCATTGAAAAGACGCGTCCAACGGTACATTTTATACAAAGTTTGGACCATATATCAGGAAGTTATGATCGCTTGAATATTGTTGCCGAAAGCGGCTTGCCCTTGGGTTGTGCGCATATCGGTGGTAAGTCTACATACGCGATTTCTTGCGTTTCCCCACAGCGGCCTGCCCAACACCTCCTCCCTCCGTCGCCTATGCATAATATTTGCGCGACCGTCGCATCAGCGTTCATATTGCGGCGTTGTGCGCCCGTTACTCTTTTCGTCTACCAAGCACGGCGACTGTTTGAAAGAGCGCGCCGCACGGGTGCGGGCGCGATAACCCCAAGTACACATGCCCGGCAGTGTTCGAACTCGCCCCTCGCAGTTGTCGGTGCATTCCATTTTGCGCGCAAAAGCATTGCCTGGGATTTCAGGATATTTGTCAATAAAATCGACGCATGATTGCATTTTCTACTTGCGCAGGTGCGAAATCTTGTCCGGACTTTTGTGGAGGAGTGTTGGACGTTTTCAAAATTCCCGTACAGCGGCGGGAGACCGCAAAACTTGGCGAAACTTAGCGGAAACTCGTCAAAACTTTGTTCTTCGCAGCCGAGACCGCCAACCGCGCCAACGCGCTGTCTTTTCCTCTTGTCGACCTTATTGCTCACGTCGGCTGCGGCCGTTTCGTAGTATGCCACCTTCTCCATGGCGTACTCGCAAGGCGTTGGCGCCTCGTCCATGAAGCCGAACGACTTGGCAGCGCTCGTAAGGCCGCGCAGGAGTGTAAAGCAACCGTGAGGGTTGTCGAGAAGTGGTGCTGGCGCGCTAAAGCTACCGGGACAGTGGACGACACGCCTAGGGCGGGCAGGCCCCGAGCGCCCTTGGCGTCCCGAGAAGCCACCCTCCTTTTGAAGGTGGGTGTAAAGCGCGGCGATCAGTGCCCCCAACTTGCCAAGATGCTGCAGCAGAGGCTAGGAGTGACTGTGAGTGCTGAGACGGTCCGCCGGTACCTAAACAAGTACTTAGCGCGCCAGATGAGGCCGAGGAAGCGTGTTTCACTAACAGTCAAGCACATGCGCGCACGGCTATGCTTTGCCAAACAATGGGTACGGAAGTCATGGCACAATGTGGTTGTGACAGACAGCAAGTACTTTTGGCTGTCCAATAAGGGGCCCGGGAACAAGGAGTGGGTGCTTTTCGAGGATGAACCGCCAACCAAGGTGTCAGAGCAAAATTGTTTCAAAGTGCACGCGTATGGTGGTGTTAGCAAGTATGGCAGGACACCTTTGTTTGTGACAGTGGGGAGCAGCGGCGTTAAGGCAAAGAGCAAGGGCGTAAACGGTGAGGTGTATCTCACCTTGTTGCAGGAGCACCTGATACCCGCGTGTGAGGCTTTGATGGCAAAAGGCCCTCGGCCGAGGCGCAACATCAATGGATTTTTCAGCAAGATAACGCTAAAGCTCATGCTTGCAAGAAGGTTAGGAATTGGCTTTCGTCTCAATCCGGCTTTCAAGTGATGCAATGGCCTGCCGAAAGCCCTGACCTCAGTTGGATTGAAAACATGTGGGGTATTGTGTCGAGTAGATTACAAAAAAGATTGGACTTGTCCCCGCGCAATTTTGAGGCGGCCATACAACACGAGTGGGAAACAATTCCTTACTCTGCCCATTGCGCCGTGTTCAACTCCATCCCCAAACGGCTAAGGGAGTGCATAGCAAACGATGGAGGAACAACTCACTATTAGGGTAAATTTAGGGTTTCGGATAGGTTGGCATGCAAATCAGCACAATTTTGATAATTCGAGTTTCATCCAACACTCCTCCACAAAAGTCCGGACATGCATTATGTTAAGCATAAGCTAGTCAAGAACACGCTCCCCTCTCACCACGTCAAGCACGACGATACCCGAGTACCACCCAATTGTAGGAGAGCCGAGAAGCAAGCAGTAAGCCGCCATCCGGGGTGGTTAGACCTCAGCTTAAAGCGGGTGTTGTCGGTGGAGTTTGTCGAATTAAGCCCATAAACTCCCGAGAAATTGTCCGAACTGCACACGTCATTCTGAGCGCCACGCTTGGGCATTGCTCAAGCGCTCATACCAAGCTGCATACTTCTCTGTGTTCCACATAACCGTATTTTTGGGGGGTTTTTGGAGGGGGTTTGGAGGCGTGGGTGCCGTGTTCAATGCGCGAGGTTTGGTTTGCGGGTGTGTGAAAAGAGCACGGAAGTTCACGCCGCTGGCACGGGTGATTTTTTGGAAAGCAGGCGAGCAAAAACGCACATGACGCAGGTTTGGATAAACACTGCACGCTGTAAACATGCGAGGGCGATTGGCTTAGGGGAGGGGCGAGGTCCAACTTGGCCGTTAGGGACGCATCACGTTGACGGTGGTGTTTGGAATGCTTGGGTATGTGCTTGTGCCAACCACACCCGCCCCACGCGTGGCACGCGTCGGGAATTGGGCTCGGAGGTCAATAGTAATGAAGAATTAGTAAACATAAATCGATAAACCCCGCACAAATCGTCTCAGGAGGTGAGCCGACTTCGATGGGTGTTGCTTGGCACTGCGGCTCAGCGGTGCCGGAATAGTTTGTAAATTAGAATAATTCATAACAAATCGATTTGTGAGAGTTTGAACTCCGGAGTAGGTGCGTTCGACGCGCATTGAAAAGACGCGTCCAACGGTACATTTTATACAAAGTTTGGACCATATATCAGGAAGTTATGATCGCTTGAATATTGTTGCCGAAAGCGGCTTGCCCTTGGGTTGTGCGCATATCGGTGGTAAGTCTACATACGCGATTTCTTGCGTTTCCCCCACAGCGGCCTGCCCAACACCTCCTCCCTCCGTCGCCTATGCATAATATTTGCGCGACCGTCGCATCAGCGTTCATATTGCGGCGTTGTGCGCCCGTTACTCTTTTCGTCTACCAAGCACGGCGACTGTTTGAAAGAGCGCGCCGCACGGGTGCGGGCGCGATAACCCCAAGTACACATGCCCGGCAGTGTTCGAACTCGCCCCTCGCAGTTGTCGGTGCATTCCATTTTGCGCGCAAAAGCATTGCCTGGGATTTCAGGATATTTGTCAATAAAATCGACGCATGATTGCATTTTCTACTTGCGCAGGTGCGAAATCTTGTCCGGACTTTTGTGGAGGATTGTATAACCTGAAAAAAAAATCTCGCGATATTAAAAATGAAGTGGGGACCACTAAGCGTGAAAGAAAAATAAGGGGGAAAACCCCCACGGGCCTCGAGCCCTGAGGCCCGAAGCCCCTTGAGGAATTATTTCAAAAGTGGTAGCCCCCACCTCATAAGGGGGGGGCTCCTTAATATTTTTACTGAAGAACAACAAAGGAACATCAAGTTGCGGATCTTTCAGTGTGGAAAGCTTCGACAGCGCAGCACAAAATTATTTCAAGAAGGAACATTAAAAAATAAAATGTCGTTATCATTACTGGCAGCATGATATTCGTAAAATTTCTTACAGTTCAACGCAGTGGAAACCACCACTGAAAATAATGCCAAAATGATGAATAAAAAACCCCACATCAGCCCAAAGCCGGAGGAACAGGGACGCAGGCCACAGCATCGGCACTACTGCCCTCCTCCGAAGCATCACGAAGTTAGAAACCCAAAGTAACATGACGAGCGCCAGAAGAAATATGTCAGCACGTTATCACATTATTGCGATGTAGAAAGGATATAAAAAACTGGAATTCGATTTGCTCTTCCATCGAAATTCTAAGCCCGTGTTGTCATGGTAGGCGCAGGATGTGGTAGTATATATCTCATTCAAAGCAAGTACAATCAAGATGGACCAGCTACCCTCTAACAACCATCATATGATAATACATTGTGCCATGTATGACACCTGGGAGTACTGGAGTAGTGATTGGGCCGGGAACCCTTCGACATGTGTGAGAGTTTGTGTGGCAATTTGCCTTCTAAGAGCTAACCGCATACACAATTTTTTTAGTTCTACTTGTTGTTGTTGTTACTGCAAGTGGAAGTGCAGATGGAGGGAGAGATGAGAAGATGTTTGAGTATTAGTGTTTAACATTAGATTGCAATTTCTAGATATTGTCTTTCGCTACGAGCTACGGCGGTTAGCCTTCGTAAAGCTAACTGCAGACACAAATCTCTTCTGTTCTGTTTTGTTCTGTTCTGTCGCTTGTCAATTGCTAGGTGGAAGTGCAAGCGGAGGGGGAGATGAGAAGATGTCTCACCGTTGGTACTTTAGCAGTATATAGTAATCGAATAAATAAACAAGGGAATTGCTAAATGGTTCTGTCACCCCCCTCCATTGCACTAGGCTTACATAGTCTTTGCCTCGTTAGCTTGCACATGCTCTCGCTTGGTTTACGTGTTAGGTGCTAGCTAGGGCTTTCCAACCGTTATCAACAGACCCGCGACGCGGCTTTCCCATTCTAGGGAATCACATTATGCATAGGAAACCTCGCTTGGCGCGTCGTCTGGCTAGTTAGATTGACATTGCGTATGTGACGAGTACAGTCATGCAACATTACATTGCAAGACATTGTTTGTACTCGTTACTAAATCCAATTTGTGCTTTTTCATCGGATGGGCGTACAAACGTGGGTACGTCGCTACTGCAATATTCAAAAGGGTGTTGATGCTACTGTACGACCAGTACCTCCCGGTACGTACATATTCGCACAGTTAATCTAACTAGCTAGAAGACGCGCCTAAGCGAGTTCTCCGATGCATAATAGGCCGCGTCGTGATTCTCCATGCTAGACGAACCACGTATCATGACAGATGACGACGGTTGGAAAGCCCTAACGCTTGACACATAAGCGAAGCAAGCAGCCAAGCAGGCGTAAGCTAGCTGGGCAGAAACCTATTTAAGCCAAGTGCAATAGAGGGAGGTGACAAAACCATTTAACAATTCCATTGTTCACTTACAAACATATACTGCTAAAGTACAGCAGTGAGACATCTTCTCATTATCTTTCACCAACAACATTTTTTGCCATCTTGCAACGTCAGAACTAGACAAATTAGAACTGATTTGTGCTAGCGTTTAGCTTGAGGAGGCTAACCGCCACACTGGTTTCGGAACTCTCTCGTCGACGCACGTTTTCGCTCCCCATTGATTCGCTCGACGTTGCTTGATTGACTCGATATGGCTTCTGTTGGTCTTGGACGTCACGTGGTGGTCGTAATTCACGTTGGAGGGCCTAAATTGTCGAACGTTAAGCTTGTGTTACAACGCCAGCCTCGTACCGGTAAAACTTGCTTCCCAGTTGGCTCTGTTGCAGCTAACGAAGAGCATGTTGATGCTGCCGTTCTTGAGTTACACGATGAAACCGGCCTTGCTGTGACGAGTACAGTCCTGCAACAATACATTGCAGGACATTGTACATGTACTCGTTACGGATACCAAATCGTGCTTTCCACAGGACGGACGTATACTCGTGGGTACGTCGCTACTGCAATATTGTAATGGTGTTGATGTTACAGTACGACCAGTACCTCCCGGTGCGTACAGATATGCATAATTAATCTAACCAGCCAAATGACGCGCCAGAACGAGCTCTTCAATGCAGAAGGAGCCGCGTCGTGAAACCCAATGCTAGGCAGGCCGCGTCTCGAGGCGGATGACGACGGTTAGACAGCCCTAACACCTGACACGTAAGCGTAGCTTGCAGGCGTAATTAGTCTGGGCTGAAACCTATTTAAGCCCAGTGCAGTAGAGGGAGGTGACAGAACCTTTAAACAATTCCTTTGTTCACTTACAACATCTACTGACTAAGTACAGCAGTGAAACATCTTTCACCATTGCCTCTCGACAACATCTTTTTGCCATCTTGCAACAACAGAACTAGACAGACTAGAACAGATTTGTGCTAGCGTTTAGCTTTCAGAGGCTAACCGCCACATTGCTTTGACTCCGAACGATTTGACGCAGTTGAGTGACGCCCCTGTTCGAGTTGCGTTACTTGAAGGACAACAGCAAGTTTACATTTACTCGGCTTCTGTTCCCGTTCCGTTCTGTTACGAGCAACTTGCGTGCTCCTGCTCAGCTCGAGCAGGCTGTTACTGCTCAGTCTACGATTAATCCGGATGGCTCTTACGTCGTCCTGGAAACGCTTGATATCGGTGGTGTGACTCTTATGCCCGCCAATACGGGGCTACTTCCCGCTGTGAAAAACAAGAGCGAGTTACTTCACTTCGGTTACGTGACTCAATGGGAGTCTTTTCGTCGTGTAATCTATACATCTCCGGCACTCTTCCATGACGACACGACTATCCCAAGACAGTTCTTCATGTATCCCCGGTTCTCATCGGTGGATTTTGGTCATGTCTGGCTACTTATTCGTGGCTACATTAATCATTTGTGTGGTGAGACACCGACTGATTTACGTGTGGGTACACCAATGCCTACTCGAAACTTGGCTTGACTACATGTGACACTTACGGAGACGCAACGCAAGGCTGCGATTAACTCCCCGTTTCAGTTTGGAAACAATGCCCGTGACTTTGAGGATTGGCTTGAAGCGCAACCTCAACGCTTTCTTTTGCTCGGTATTACGGCCGACTCGTACGACTCAGTTATCTGGGTTACGTCACAGTTCTCAGGACACTTGAATGGTTGGTGGCTGAATCGGAAAGTCCAGGCTGCTATTCCATCTACGTATGACTAGCTTGTCGCGGAGTTACGCAAGACTACGTTTCTCCCTAACATCCAGGATGACGCGATTAATGCTCTGCTTAACCTTACGCAAGCAACATGATGAGTTACGCCGTCTACGTCAAGCAGTTCAATGACTTCTTACGTCGGTCACGTCAAAAACTTACAGCCGATGTACAGTGCGTACGCTTTATCAATGGCATGGCAAACTTTTCCCTGAAGACCTAAGTCACACCGGTCGCAAAAGGGTTACAATGTTACTCTAGTGGAGCTACAGAATTTTCTGAATGACGTCGTTACGGATTCACCGGAACTCGGTAGCATGCGGTCTTCAGCCCGCCCGTCTGCTCAACCAACACGCAAGCGCAACGTTGACGACCCACTCGTCGGAGCCTCTAAAATCTGGAAGCGCAATGGTGGTGGCCGTGGTCGAGGCCGTGGACGTGGAGGCAACGGTGGTGGCCGTGGTCAATCATCTTCAAACATTGGCCGTGTTGACTTCAACACCCTCGCTAATGCAATGGCCCTTGAGGAGCGCAAGAGGCACATGGAGGAGGGACTCTGCTTCAAGTGCCACAAGAAGGGACACCGACTGTTTCAGTGCCCGGAGTGAAAGGGCAAGGCACCTATGGAACCGCCAGAGTCTAAGAAGCAATGATGGTGGCAAGGCCGTTCTTCTAGCGAACTAAAGCAGCCGGCTACATCTACTGTTCGTTCTGGACCACTGTTAGCGACAGAGGTCGTCGACTCACCTTCGACACCTCCATCGACTACAGTCGCGACACATGCAACTCTAGTAGTAGGTCGTCGTCATCAAACAAAGCAGAGACGGAGTCGTAAACTTGTAACCAGACGCTCAATTGATTGGAAACTGGTTGACTCTGTTTTTTACCCTCTGCATGCACGATTCAACTTCACATTGGAGGGATGTGCAGATGATGAAATTCTAAACTCGCACAGTGACTTACCTCGGTGTTCGCCGAGTGACTCGATTCTTGAGAGGGATTTGTCAGGAGAACGGGAGTTCATTAATCCACCCTGGGAGTTGGCTGAACGGATTGCTCAGCATTTTGAGGATTGTCGTCGAACATCTCCGACATCTACGATGGCAGTTTTTGTGTTACCAAAATGGGCGAAATTTGCTCAACTGACTAAGCACTTGAAACTCTACCAAGAATTCCCAGCGAGGACACAGCTTTTTACTCGCCAGTCCCTTGAGAACCCAACGCAACATGAGGTGGTTGCTCCGGCTCCTTGGCATGTGCAAATGTGGTTAGTCGACGCAGATTGTGCTCTTTACGACCCGCCAGATTATGATCAACACACCTCAGTACATGTACCTCCTGGCGACGCGAAACAGTCCATCGCTACGATACATCAATTTTCTACGCTTGCTACAACCCTACTGAATGACCTCACGGAAGCTCGGCCGTTAATTCGAACTGAGCTGACTCTGAAAACTCCAGATGGCGGACACCAAATTACTGGATTAGTGGACTGCGCTGCGACGCTTGATTTTGTGTTTGAGGACTTCGTACGACGTTGTGCCTTACAAACTCGGAAGTCTGTGACTAAGACCCATGTTCTACTCGCCAACGGACAACGAGTGACTTCTTCGACAGTCTGTGACGTTACTTTTGAGCTGGCTCGACACGAATTTCACCGGACTTTTTACGTCTTACGTGATTTACGTGCCGCTGATGTAATTCTCGGTTTACCATGGCTTGATGAGGAACAAGCCTCTTTACATTTTAGTACAACCAGGGTTTTTACCTATGATGGACGGCACAACGGTGGACACTACGCTCGAGGAACGACGCCATGAGTGTCTACTCATGTCATCTACTATGGTACAGAAAATCATGCGCAAGACGCGCTGCAGCAGAGGACGTAATGCGAAATTTTGCGTCATTGAACTTACGCCTTTCGCTGATCAACCCACTGACTTTCACACTGGAGAGGGGCTCACAGCAGAACAACGTGAAAACTTCCGGTCGTTACTTTACAATGGCTTCCCGGAGTTACTCCAACATGTCGACTCTCCGCATGTAAGCCAACAGTGGGACCATCCCATTGAAACAACTGGCCCGATGCGACGTCAACGGCTGAACATAGTGTCACCTGCAGAGCGCGCTGAGCTCAATCGACATCTCAAAGACGCAGTGGAAGCTGGACTGATCCGGCCCATCTTCAGTGAGTTCAGCTAGCCAATTCCTTTGTGCGTAAAGCTGATGGCTCACTACGTCTGTGCATTGACTACCGTGGCCTTAATGAGGTTACGCGTAAAGATGCTTACCCACTTCCGCGTGTGGACGACACGCTAGACGAACTTAAGGACGCGAACTTTTACACCCACCTCGACCTCGCCTCTGGCTTCTGGCAAGTTCGAGTGCGTGACAAGGACATCCACAAGACGGCGTTTCAGACACATGACGGCTTAATGGAATGGGTCGCCATGCCGTTTGGATTGTGCCATGCGCAAGCGACATTTCAGCGGATGATGAATGACATACTTCGCGACTTTTTACATGAGTTCGTTACGGTCTACCTCGATGACGTCTTTATTTGCAGCCGAGCTCTGGAGGAATACCTGGAGCACCTGCGTCTCGTATTACAGAGATTCAAGGAGGAGGGCTTGAAGTTACGCCTTAAGAAATGCTTCTTCGGTCTTATAGATAAGACATGATATGGAAGATATGGAATACCTGGGCTATACTGTGTCTGTTGGTAAAATTTCGGTTTCCGCAAAGAAAGTCGAGGCCGTTGCAGACTGGCCAGTGCCTACGACGCAGAAGGAGGTTCGCAGTTTCGTACAGTTCAACAACTTCTATGCCAAATTTATTCATCATTTCAGCGACCTTACGGCTCCATTGACGGACTTACTGCGGAAGTCCCAGCCACAGAAGGTTACGCTGACGCTTGCCTGTTTGGAAGCCTTTGAAACTCTCAAGTTACGGCTCATTTCCGCGCCATGCCTGATCCTTCCGGAGGTCGGCTCGGACGCGACGTTCACCGTGGCTAGAGATGCTTCAACAATGGGGATTGCAGCAGTCCTGTTGCAAGACCAAGGAGGAGGTCTTCAACCATTCCCTTACTGGGCGCGTAAGCTGATTTCAGCTGAGCGCGGTAACACTTACTCTGCGTACGACTTAGAAGCTCTGGCCGTATGCGAAGCTGTCAAGCATTGGAGGTGCTATCTTGAAGGATGCTCTAAGTTCCTTGTCGTAACAGACCACGACACATTGCGACATATGCTAAAGCAACCGAACAACAAGTTAAACAAGCGGCAAGCAAGATACCCGCGGGATTTGCGACCGTTTGTGGGCTCGATGACACTTGCATATCGCAAGGAAGCTCTAAACGAAGTTGACCCGTTAAGCCGGTGTCCATACTTCGTACCTCAAGCCACATTTCCATTGTTTTGGGATAGCGAGGTTCCGTCAGATCGAGAATTGCGACGGAAGTCCCATGTGTTCTTTGAAGACGCACAATTAAATTTGCTGACTGTTAACGCGTTGCAACTGAGCCTTGAGTTCGATGATCTCATTCGCGAGGGGTACTCCAAAGACTTGTTTTATGGGGACGAGGGTGAGTGGACGAAAGACAGTCGAATTGAAGCCAGAGATGGATATTTTTGGCGCCTCGATCGCCTATGTATTCCACAGAACTTTGAGCTCCGACTGAGATTGATCACAGAGCTACACGAAAGTTCGTAAGGTGGTCACAGAGGAGTCGCTAGCACTCTTGCTAAACCACTCGACAGATTTTGGTGGAAACGCCTTCGCCAAGATGTGAAAGATTTTTGTTAGCGCTGCGTCGTATGTCGACGAGCGAAGATTGGACCGCAAATGGCTGCGACTCTTTACCCACTACCTGTTCCACCCAGACCGTGGCATACAGATGGTCTTGACTACTTGACACACTTACCTGAGAGCAATGGCTTTAACAGTGTGCTGGTTGTAGTAGACCATCCAACTCGAATGGCCAATTTTCTGCCGTGTACATAGACTGTTACTGCCGAAGAAACTGCAACTTTGTTTTTACAGGGAGTCTACCGCTTACATGGACTACCCCGTGTGCTGGTCAGTGATCGCGACCCGAAATTCGTCAGTGCCTTCTGGCGGACTGTTGTAAGTAAGACCTTATAGTTATTAGTTGCAGATAGCAACTACTGTAAGCTATTCTAGATATGAATAGTGCATGTCTAGATCGGACATACCGATAACCTGTTTGTACTGGTACAGAGCTGTCGCTAGGCTTTAGCTCTAACACTTTTGTTGTCCCGACACCACGCCTCGGGCTGGTTGTCTCTCTGGCTGTCCCTTTGCGTGACTGTGATTGTAACTACGTATGCGTTAGTTACCTTCCTTACTGATCGTATGTGCACGGTTTAACATGTTATGGGCCCTCGCCTCACGTCACTCACCCGCGACAACCTGGTTCGGCGAGCTGCGATCGCCACCTCTCCCGCAGAAGGCAAGTTTTCATAAATACTTATTACTTTCGCCTTGTAGTCGGCGGTATCGCCGGTATAATCAGCGCTTTAAAAAACCCACCCTCCATCCCACCTAAGTCAGCCGCTCGAGGACGCCACACAGCCGACGCACTCGTCGTGTGTGGACATGGTGCATACATGTCCAAGCAGGAGACGGGGGGGGGGGGGGGGGGCGCACTATCGGGTGAATACGCACACACATAGTGCACGACAGGCTTAGATTAACATATTAATTAATCTAATATCGTAGCGACTCAGCCGCCACCGCGTCGCCCCACATGTACTGGCCGTGGCCCCGACTTGTGCCCCACACTGGGTGGAGGACACAGAAAAGGTGCTTTGAGATACCCCGGGGCATCAGGCCGAGGGGTCGGCGGGCATGAGGCCGTCTCTCTAAAACCACTCTTAGGCACACGTCCGGCTAGCGGTTTTACCGATGCCTGTTTTTAAGCTCTTTCTTCTTCGCCCTCTGTCGAAATGGCGCCGAAACCCCGCTCTGTCGACAATCCACCCGATTCGCCTCATGCTTCCCCTGACCTGGGCTCTCCGCAGAGCTATGTCAGTCCCACCTCTGCTACCCTCGCACTCGTCCTTCAGCAAATGGCGCTCATGAACGCCCGCCTAGACGCGCAGTCCGCCGATGTTGTTGCTGATGCTGCTGTTGTTGTTGCTGCCCCTGCGGGCCCCTCTTTTGTTGTGCGTCGTCGCGATGCGCAGCTCGACCCCCATCGCGATATCCACTCTCTAAACCTCCTTGCCTTCGCCCCCCCCCCCCACACACGCATCTACCTTTCCCGGCGCCCGGTTGGACGCGCAGCCGGCCCACGATGCTGCTTTCGCTGCAGCTTCGGTTGGCGACCCCCATGTCCCACACCGCCGCCACGATGCGCACACCATACCACAGCCTCACGAACTGCCCGCGGAACACCTACCACCACCTCCTCCGTACCCTCATGCAGGGTATGCCCTCCCGGACCCCGGACCTTTTTTCCCGGAGGCACCGCCGACCCGCGTCCCCGCCTCCCGTGGCCACATGCACCCGTACGGCCCGTCGCCTACAATGGCCGGCCACTCTCCTTTCCCCGGCGGCCCATCTTCTCCCTTCTCCGGTGGACCACCGCCTCCCTTTCCAGGCCGGCATTCGCATCCTACACAACGTGGTGGGCACACCACCCGTGGCGCCC
This sequence comes from Tetraselmis chui, assembly GCA_026401115.1. Lineage (NCBI taxonomy): Eukaryota > Viridiplantae > Chlorophyta > Chlorodendrophyceae > Chlorodendrales > Chlorodendraceae > Tetraselmis > Tetraselmis chui. The sequence continues at coordinate 99,338 of JAPMLY010000975.1, forward strand.
GTCGCCCCACCATTGACCCGGTGGTCATCGGCCGCGCGGCCCACGAGGCCACCGGTTTCGACAAGGACGCCCTCAACCGGTCCATGAAGATGTCGGTCCCTACCATGGGGCCCACCACGGACTTCAAGCAGTGGAAGAGGAACTTCCTTAATTTCCTCTCCATCAAGGCCACTTACCTCATCCCACAGCTTGCCCTCCGCGACTCGGGCGTAAGGTTAGACGAACCGGCGCAACACTACGCCTACACCCTGCTGCTTCATGCAGGTAGCGCGAACCAATGCGCTGACCAAGCGATGAAGTGCGTCTCCCCAACACGTCCTGATTGCGCAGCGGCAGCGTGGGACATCTGTGTGAACGTCTCGACAGTCGGCCCTTTGCTCGCTCCTTGTCTCTGATGGACAACTTGATGGTCAAACAACGCCCCGGACAGTCACTCAGTGACTATGTCCACTACATGCGACAGACGTTCGACGACTACAACGAGACATGTCATATGGTTTATGGTTCCGCTGCCATTCACCCCCCCAACCTCGGTCTCCTCATGTTGCGCGGTACTTCCAGCAACGGCCCACACGGTCAGGCCAAAAAGTGCGTCATCAACGCGTTCGACACAGACTACCCGTTGTCCGCTGATGACGTGATGGCCAGCATCCTCCACCTGGCGCACAATCTGGACGAGGACGACGCCCCGGCCGCAACACCTCCCCACACCTCACCGCCTCCCATCTCCGCCTTTGTCGCTGCTAGCCGCGGTTCACACATCGGTCGAGGCCACCCCCCACGTGTGCCTCGCGGTGGTCGCGGACTACCCACCAAGTGTACCGCTTGCGGCAGCCCGGACCACATATTGTCCTCTTGCACTGCCCCGGATGACGCTCTCTTGCGGTGGACACTCGCAAAGCGCAAACTGATCATTCAGAAGTACGGCACCCCTAGTGGCTCTCACTCTGCGCTCGCCGCTGTGCTGAGCGACGTCCCCGCCGCTGACTATGACAGCTTGCCCACCCTCGAGGAGTGTACGGATGAATACGATGACACCGAGGTGAGTGTGCCTTTCAGCTCCGTAGCCTTCTCCTCTTCCCTAACTCTTGGTCGTAACCTCTCACAATATTGGGTAGTCGATTCCGCCTGCTCGATCAACCTCACAGCGTTTAAAGGCGATTTCGTACGATTCACACCCCCCTCCGCTCCCTCGCGCGTTGGAGGGGTTGGTGTTGACGTCAAGGGCAGTGGCTCCGTCCGGATTTCAGGCCGACTTGCCTCTGGCTTGCTTTGTACACCTCTGACGTGTCCTCTCGCTGTGCTCAGCGCATCGGCCGATTACTTAGTGTCACCTGGATGCAGACCCACGGCGGCTGTGAATTCATCTTCCCCTCTGACTGTGACACTGGTCTGCTCGTGGTTCCAACAGGAATGGGTGTGCTAGAGCCCTCCGGAAAGGGACTCTACCTCCTCCCCCACCAGCCAGAGCTCCCCCCCCGTACCTCCCCAATGACAGCGAATTTATCCCTCCCCTAGTGTTGCCCTTGCTGCCCAGTGCGATCCTATACTGTGGCACCGTCGGTTTGGACACCTAAACATGCAAAGCCTGCGAGCCCAGCACACGCACGGTGTCCCGATTAGCCATGCGTTAACTAGCACTGTAAACCATGTCTCTTGCTACTCATGCTTGTTATGCAAAGCCACAGCTGCACCGCGCAACACCGCTGCATGCGCGAAACCTTCCCGTCCCCTCCTCAACCTATCCTTTGACCTATGGGGACCAGTCAACGTCCCCTCCCCACATGGCCTCCGCTACAACTTGCTCGTCATCGACCACCACACCCATTACATGTGGGTGCGGTTCCTCAAGTCCAAAGACGATGCGTGTTCGGAGTTGGAAACCGTCCTCCTGGACATCAAGCACATGCATGCACGTCATCACTCCCAATCGAGCGCGTTTGCACCAATCATAAAATTTGACTCGGACTCTATCTTTGAGGCTGCAACAACCCGCCAGATGTGCGCACATCTCGGCGTCGGGGTCCAGTTCTCTGCCCCATACGCCCACCACATGCTCGGCAAAGCCGAACGTCCTTGGCTCACTATCCGGGACAATGCGTCGGTGATGCTCCACAGTATGGCCGTTCCCAACTCCATGTGGTCATGCGCTTTCAGCACTTTTGTGTACCTCCGCAACCGCACGTACATACGCTCAGTCGGACCCACTGGTGGCATCCCCCTCACCCTCCTCACGTCGTCTGTGCCTGACGCCTCCAAGTCCCGCGTTTTAGGGTGCGCCGTCTTCGCCAAGGTGCCCGACAAACTGCGCCGAAAACTCATTGAAAAGGCGTTTCGTGGCGTCATGGTCGGCTACCCCACTGACGCACCCGGGTACCGCGTTTACAATTCGGAAACACGCCGCATCACCACTCCCGTCCATGTTGTCTTTAAGGAAGACACCCCGGGCTTCGGCGCACAACTCTCCGTCGACTCGACCATTACTAACCCTTCGGATGACACACCGGCCACCTCACCCCAATCCCACCCCATCGACATACCATTGCCAGACCCCATGCCCCCTCATGCAGCCCCTTGCCTAGCTCGGCTCCGTTCTCATCCCCTACGCTACGGCGAAATGGTTGCCCACGTGTCCGACTACCCCCCGACCCTCGTGACGGCGTGTTGTGACCTTGAACAGGGCAAAGCCAAAGAGGAAATCGTCGAACACCCTCACGTTCCCGACCTTATCACTGGTCCCCCTCACACACCTGCCGGCACATCGCCTACTGCCGTCGCCCTCATGTCCGCCCGGGAGTGTGTGGAACCGAAATCGTACCGAGCTGCCTTGGACAGCGCCCATGCCCCCCAGTGGCAGGCCGCTATGCAACAGGTGTACTCCTCCCACATGGACAACGGCACTTGGGAACTCGTTGACCTTCCCGGGGTCGCATGGTAGTTAACAGCATGTGAATCTACAAAGTCAAGTCTAACACCGCCGGTGACGTCTCCCGCTTCAAAGCGCGGTTCGTCGCCAAAGGGTGCAGCCAACGCGCTGGACTAGATTACACTGAGACGTTCTCTCATGTCATCCGCATGGCCAGCCTGCGTCTCTTCCTCACCATCGCAGCCGCCCGCGACCTTGAGCTTTGCCAACTTGACATCGACACTGCGTTTCTCTACGCACCCATTAAGGAAGACGTGTACATCCGCCAGCCCCTCGGCTTCAGCGATGGCACGTCCAAAGTGTGTCACCTCAGGCGCTGTCTATACGGCCTGAAGCAGTCCCCCTGCGAGTTCAACATGCTCCTCCGTGCATGGCTCGTCGACAGTGGGTGGCAAAAGTGCGTTTCTAGCCCTTGCATCTACATCTTCCGCACCGACCACGTCTTCGACATGATCGCGTTGTACGTCGATGACATCCTTGCAGCCTGCAATGACACCGCATGGCCTGCATCGTTCAAGGCCAAGCTCGGAGAACGGTTCAAGATCAAGGACCTCGGGGACCTCTCCCAATTACTCGGCATGCACATCACCCGCGACCGCTCGGCACGCACCATCTCCTTGGACCAATCCAAGTACTTGCGCGACATCCTCGCCAAGTACGGCATGACCGACGCTAAACCGTCGTCCCTTCCCATGGACCATGGCTTCCTCGCCGGCCTCGCGCACATGTCCTCGCCCTATCTCACCGGCGTGGCCAAGGATGTTTACCCAAGCCTCTTGGGCAGCCTCCAGTACGCGGCCGTCTGCACGCGCCCCGATGTCTCCACGGCGTTGAGCATCCTCGGCTCAGCCCAAGCTTCCCCCACGGACGCCCACTTGAAGGTTGTGAAGAAGGTCCTTCGATACCTCCATGGCACCATCGACATGCGCCTGACGTTGGGGGAGGGCACGGACCACAGTCTCCAACTCACATTCTTTGCCGACGCTGACTGGGCTAACGACAGCAGCACCCGCAAGTCCCGTTCGGGCTATCTTTTCACACTCGGACGCGGGCCCATAAGCTACAAGTCCAAACAACAGACCGGTGTGGCCCAATCCACGTGTGAAGCCGAGTACTACTCTGCGGCGGATACCACCAAGGAGGGACTCCACCTCCGGCAACTTATGGGGGAGATCTTTAACGCCCCCATCACCAAAACCACCACCATCTGGGAGGACACTCTAAGCGCCATTGCGTACTCCCAGATCGCCTTGGTCAACGAGAAGACCAAGCACATCGGTCTGAAATGGCACTTCCTCAAGGACCGTGTGGAGCAGGGAACCATCAAGTTGAGGTACCTCCCTAGTAGCCACAAGGTGGCTGACATGTTCACCAAGCCCCTCCCAGGACCTGCACTCACAAGACACCGAAGTGAAATCCTTGGAGGACAAGACCCAATGCAACGCTTCATCCCGTGGCTGCCTTCATGGGGGGTGTTGTAAGTAAGACCTTATAGTTATTAGTTGCAGATAGCTACTCTAAGCTAATCTAGATATGATTAGTGCATGTCTAGATCGGACATACCGATAACTTGTTTGTACTGGTACAGCGCTGTCGCTAGGCTTCAGCTCTAACACTTTTGTTGTCCCGACACCACGCCTCGGGTTGGTTGTCTCGGTGATTGTCCCTTTGCGTGACTGTGACTGTAACTACGTATGCGTTAGTTACCTTCCTTATTGATCGTTTGTGCACGGTTTAACACATACACTTTCGCGACGCCTTGGAACGCGCGTGAACATGTCTTCCATTCGACATCCAGAGACAGACGGACCGATAGAGCGCGTGAACATCACATTCCATCAGCTTCTTCGTTGCTTCGGTTGCTATGATGGCTCTGATTGGACGACTCTACTACCGCAAGTGGAATTTGCGTACAACGCCTCTCGTGCACTCGGAATTGAACACACACCGTTCGAGGCTAATTTTGGATTCTCTCCTGAGGAGCCTCCTGACCTGTTGTTTAGCATACGACCGTCAATTCTAGTGTCGGAAGACGCAACACAACGGTTAATATTGTTACATGAAGTACATACCCTAGTACGCTCTGTGTTACAGCTACACAAGGACGAGATGCAAGCGTGCACAGAACCGTCTACAACGCCACTTTTCGCCAGAGGAGACAAGGTGTCAGTCGTCATAAAAAAAACATTTTTCTGCGTGGACAGCCGAATCGGAAACTCAGAGACAGACAGCTTCGACCTTTCACAGTGGAGTAGCAAATTGGGAAACACAGTTACGGATTTTAACTTCCAGCGACAATACGCTTACATCATGTGTTCCATGTGAACAATTTACTACCCTGCTCTACCGCTCCACTACGACCACATGTCCCGGTGACTGTTCATGAAGGAGACGACGAGGATTTTGACGTCTCGCACATTTCTGTTGTGTGCATTAAATCGCTACCTGGGCGACGTGGCAAATATCTGCTCTTCATGACGCACTTCGGTGATGACGACTGTTGTGAGATCCCCGTGGTTGGCACGATAATGGACACATCCGTACGTTGTACTCCGGTAGAGTCTTGGCCCTACTATCTCGCCAATAGTGGATATACTGCGGGAGCCCGTTGCTCGGGCAGTACGGGGGTATATATACGAGATATATCCCCAATGGGTACCGACTTTTAGGCGCGGTACTTGGTTACGGCGTACGACTCCGGACACGGAGGTGCCGGGTTCGATTCCCGGTGATGGCATTTCCGTGTAACCCTTCGACAGGTTATGGGCCCTCTAGCTGCTAGCTGTTGGAGTCATTTGTCTTGACTGGAACCTAGAGCTTGCTTCTCGAAGAGTGGTAGACCTTTGTGGTGTCGCACGATACGTGAGGTGCGGCTGGCTCACAAAGTGGCTGGCTCTTGCTTGTATTTGTAGCTTTACTTCGATACCCGGTTGGTAGCGACTTGTTTGTGTCGCTTGGAGCCGGCTTGAACCCCCGAACGCCGACTCGTGTGACGTGAAGATCGGCTTGCTTTTCTTTGTTATAGCTTGGCGCTTTCTGGAATTTTATTCGCTTCCGGAGCTTGTCACCCGCCAGTTTCTTTTCTCGTGAAAGCCGATAGTGGTCCGGCTGAATTTTTGGAAAGGCATCTTACCACAAGTGTACTAGCACTCCTGTACGACGTCACTTGACCGACCTTCTGAGACTCGTTTCTGATTGCCTTGGCTGTATAGACTCCGGGAGTACACTTGCGTCTTCGGTCAGCCCTTTGTCGTCTTCTTTTCTGAGCCGTGTTGCCCGCCTCTTCACCGGTACTTGGTGCTTTTCTTGTTGGCATTATTCCTGATTTTCTGGTTCTCTTGCGAGCGCATCCGACGTACCTGATATGGACTCCGTGAAACTACCCAAGTTCAGTGGGGAATGACGAGATTTTGACGTGTGGAAGAAACGTTTTCGTGCATTTGGCTTGATGCAAAAGTGAGCTCCGGCTTTGTCGTCGGATGGTGCCGCTTCCTCTCAACAACAAGTCGACATGTACTCCACATTGATTCTTGCGCTGCCGGAGGACGACCTTTCCATTATCGAGAATGTTAGCGAGGATGACAAGACCTGCGGCCACACTGCGTGGACTGCGTTAGTCAATCATTATGAGGACGATGGCATTTACCGGTGTACGGAACTATTGCAGGACTTGGAGACGCCGCAAGCGGACGGCGAGAGCGGCATTCAATATCTGAACCGGTTAGTTCGACTGCAACGACAGCTTGCCCGAGTTAGGGACGTCGTCCACGACCGGCGTATCATCATGTACTTGGTGAAGGGTTTGCGCAGCGAATACCACTCCATCACCGACACGTGGGACGTACACGACCTTAGCATGGATGCCGTCAAGCGTGATCTTCGCCAAAAGGGCATGCGCATCGAGAGTCGTGCGCAATCACATTCAACGGAGCCCCCAACGCCTACGGCTTTTGCAGCGTCTCATGATGACTCAACGACTGAACATTTGAAGCGGCAAGTCTCCGAGCTCCAAGACCAACTGAAATCTCTTCAAGGAGCTGCGACTACTCGTCGTATCTCATATGGCAGAGGCGGAGCGAGAATTTTTCGTGGTGTTTGCTATGGCTGTGGTAAGAAGGGCCATCGCAGGTCCGAGTGCCCCGTCAACAACACCGGAGGTAACTCTGCGCAAATGGACTCCCCGGTTGCTTTTCCGGCGGTCATGGACGTGACAGCCACCCCTGCGAGGCCATTCTCCGAGGCTCGACACATGTTCGAGCGCGATGGGGAAACGTGGATGTGGTTGGCCGACAGCAGCGCCAGCCATCACATGACTAGTGTGCGCCGTGACTTCTGTGAGTATCGAGCGCTCACCGACCGGCTTTGGGTGAAGGGTATCAGCGCCCGCGCTGTTGGAGTGGGCTCGGTCCGAATCATTGTGAAGGCTGAAGATGGAGAGGAGATTCCTGCCACGCTAAAGAATGTGCTCCACGTTCCTGAGCTATCCCGTGTGCGTCGTGGTCTTACCATCGACTTTTCAGCCTCACCCAAGCTCGGCGACAAGGTCATTCTGTGGTGTTAGCTGATCCCGTGGACCACCTTCGTCGTCATGCCGGTCATGGTGGTGGCGTGGTGGTTCCGTTGGAGCGCGCGCATTTATTGGTGTGGTTGCCGGCGCGGGTTGCTTCGTCGATTCCTACCGCTTCGGTCGCCACTGCGCCATCGGAAAAACGGTTGTGGCATTCCCGACTCGGTCACCTTGGCGAGTCGCAATTGGACGGGCTCTTGGCCACTCAGGTGGAGGGTGTGGCGTTTTCTGCGTCGGAGAAGTTGGGCTTCTGTGAGACGTGTGCTGTGTATAAGTCGCACGTCCGCCGTATCTCTCGTGAGCCGGCTCACCGGAACGTTGGTGTCTTTGAGGTCCTCGGCTTAGACTTCTGCGGTCCTATGAGTGTTCCATCCTTGGGAGGACGGCGGTACAGCTTGTGTGCGGTTGATTTCCGGAGCCATTTCATGCTGCATGATGCGGTCCGCTCCAAGGATGAGGCTCCCGCCTCGTTCCGTCGCATGTTGACTACCATCCGTTCTCTGAGGCATACGGCTCGTCGTCTTCGGGTGGACAATGACACGGTGTTCTTAGGTGCTGCCTTCCGAAACCTCTTGGATGAGTTCAACATCGCTGTGGAGATCACTGCCCCTTACGCGCATTGGCAACATGGCCGTATTGAGCGGCAGTGGGGGACGGTGGTCCCGATGGCGCAGTCAATGATCCGGCAAGCCGCGCTGCCTAAATCGTATTGGGCTTTAGCGATGGCCGCTGCGGTGCATGTCCGCAATCGTGTGCATAGTAGCGGAGCCGGCGGTGTACCTTTCACCTTGGCGACCGGTAGACGAGCTGATTTGAGCTCCATGCGGGTCTTCGGCTGTCCGGCCTATGTCCACGTTGACAAGTCTCAACGCCGCAAACTTGACGATCGCGCGTGGAAGGGTGTCTTTGTGGGCTATGCTTCCGAATCACCTGCGTGGTTGGTGTACAATCCTGCTACTCGTCGGGTGGTGAGCAGCCACAACGTGGTGTTCGATGAGGCTGCAGTCCTCTCCATGGGGGAGAGCAATGCGGAGCAACGCAATGATGATGAAGAGGACAGCATCCCGCGCACCATGTGTAGCGAAGAACCGGATACACCTTCGGGGGAGTCGCCGCTACGGGAGTCGCGGCAGCATTCCGGGTCGACGGAAGAGGAACGGGACATGCATTCGGGGGAGACTCCACGTTCAAGGTATAATCTTCGATCCACTGCCGCACCACAGCAATGCGTACCCAGTCCAAGGTATAATCTCCGTTCAGCGGGCGCTTCGGGAGATGGATGGACTGCGGGAAGTGCCGCAGCTATTAAGTCAGCCAGCAGCCCGACCGTTCAAGAGCCGGTGTCATACAAGCAAGCGCTGAGGAGTCCCCAATCGGGGGAGTGGGAGGCAGCTATCAAGAGCGAGTACGACTCACTTGTATCTCGGAAAACCTGGACATTGGTCCCTTGTCCTGCCGGTCGCAAACTCGTAGATTCCAAGTGGGTGTTCAAGCTGAAGCGCGATGCCAATGGACAGATTGCAAGGTATAAGGCAAGACTTGTGGCTCGCGGGTTTACTCAGGAGAAGGGTGTGGACTACCACGAGACCTTCGCTCCCACAGTGAGGGTGATTTCCATTCGAACGTTGCTCGCGCTTGCTGCTTATAATGATTGGGAGGTGGAGCAGCTTGATGTGGTGACGGCATTTTTGGAGGCCGATATCGAGGAGGAAATCTACATGAGGCAGCCGGAAGGATTCCGTCACTTCGACATCAATGGAGAGGAGCGAGTGTGCTTGTTGAAGAAGTCATTGTATGGCCTCAAGCAAGCTCCAAGGAACTGGAATAAGACCATCACAGCATGGCTAGAGGAGTATGGCTTTACCCAATCCAAGGTGGATCCCGGCATTTACGTCTTCATCAAGGAGGGTGAGCTTTATGTCTTGGCGTTGTACGTGGACGACAGCATCATCGTCGGACCAGCAGGTAGCTTCATCGTTGGGTTCAAGTCGGCTTTCGGCGAAAGGTTCAACGTGCAAGACCTCGGTCCAGTGTCTTGGTTGCTTGGCATAACTGTCGAGCGTGATCGTGGCAGCCGCACCATCAGGATTGGACAACAGCAATACGTCTTAGATATGTTGGAGCGCTTCAACATGATGGGCTGCAAGCCAGTGGGCTCACCTATGGCAGTCGATGCTTTGAGCAAATGTGTGGAGACGTCGACATCAAGGTTGCCTCCCGGTCTAGTGCCGTACCAAAGCTTGATCGGCAGCTTGTTGTACGCTTCCGTAAGCACACGGCCCGACATCACCATGGCTGTTAGCCACCTTAGTAGGTACATGTCCGACCCCTCTCAGTCACATTGGGAGCAAGCCAAGAGGGTGCTTCGCTACCTCAAGGGGACCGCAGAGTCGGTGTTGATGTACGGTGGCGCACCCTCATCAAAGCTGGTAGGATGGTCAGATTCTGACTACGCTAGTGATATTGGCGAGCGGCGCTCTCGCACGGGGTATATGTTCATGCTCAACGGTGCAGCGGTGAGTTGGAAAAGCCAGCGGCAACAAACTGTGGCGTTGTCGACAGCGGAGGCAGAGTATATGGCGCTGACTGCGGCCACTCAGGAGGCGATGTTTTTGAAGCAACTACTCCACGAGTTTCACCAAGACTCCGGGTCTCCCATCACAATTCACGAGGACAATCAGAGTTGTATTGCACTCAGCAAGAATAGCATGACGACCGGACGTAGCAAGCACATGGACGTGAGCTACCACTTCTGTCGGGAGAAGGTGGAAAGCGGAGACATCGAGGTGCAATATTGTGCGACGGAGAACATGCTTGCTGATGTGCTTACCAAGCCATTAGTGAGTGCAAGGCATAGCAAGTTGTGCAATGCCATCATGGGATTGCCTGCGTAGCAAGGGGGAGTGTTGCGAGACATGGTTTTGTGTGATAATCAAGCTGCTACACAGCAGTGTTGGTCAAGTAGCATCGTGATAGTACGGCTGTGACTCAGTACTATAAGATGATAAGCCAATCAACAAAAGAGAGGATTAGGTTGCTGATGGTGGCAAGTTGCTGAGCGTTAGATATCATCTAAAGGCTCAGAATATATGTTGGCGTGTGCTCACCACAAGGTGAGTGCGTGTCCTGTGATAGGCAAGTGCTAGGCACTTGCTGAGGTTGAGATGACATGCAGTGTCACTCACCGAGTGTAAGCATTCCTTATTGCCCCCTCAACTTTGACAGGTTATGGGCCCTCCGCGTATGACGCGGGTTGCTAGGGTTTGACCGGAGTTGATCGGATGGTGTCCATTAGGGGGAGTGTTGTGAGATCCCCGTGGTTGGCACGATAATGGACACATCCGTACGTTGTACTCCGGGGGAGTCTTGGCCCTACTATCTCGCCAATAGTGGATGTACTGCGGGAGCCCGTTGCTCGGGCAGTACGGGGGTATATATACGAGATATATCCCCAATGGGTCTCGACTTTTAGGCGCGGTACTTGGTTACGGCTTACTACTCCGGACACGGAGGTGCCGGGTTCGATTCCCGGTGATGGCATTTCCGTGTAACCCTTCGACAACGACATTCCACCTGTCTGGCACCGGTTGAATAAGGTACACTAGGCAACAACGTTACAAGATTTTTTGGAGACGCCCCAATGGCACAAGTTTGCCAAGACTCATGCGTACATCGACTTCATGCACGCTTACCCATCGCGCATTCTTGAGTCCATGTAACTGCTTCAGTAAAGGAGCTTAGACCACGGAGGTCTGCCTCGCGGCGGCCTCATTGATGTGTCAAGAGGGGGAGGGTACGAGTGTTACGAGTACAGTCTTGCAATAGTACATTGCATGACATTGTACATGTACTCGTTACTAATTCCAATTCGTGCTTTTCCATCGGACGGGCGTACAAACGTGGGTACGTCGCTATTGCAATATTTATAAGGGTACTGATGCATTTTGTACGACCAATACCTCTTGGTACGTACATGTACGCACATTTAATCTAACTAGCCAGATGACGCGCCTAAGCGAGTTCTCCGATGCAAAACATGCCGCGTCGTGATTCTCCATGCTAGACGAGCCGCGTCTCTGGACATATGACGACGGTTGGAAAGCCCTAATGCTTGACACGTAAGCGAAGCAAGCAGGCGTAAGCTATCTGGGCAGAAACCTATTAAGCCCAGTGCAGTAGAGGGAGGTGACAGAACCATTTAACAATTCCTTTGTTCACTTACAACATATATTGCTAAAGTACAAGCACTGAGACATCCTCTCAACATCATCTCTCGACAACATCATTTTGCCATCTTGCAACGCCAGAACTAGACATATTAGAACTGATTTGTGCTAGCGTTTAGCTTGAGGAGGCTAACTGCCAGGCTGCCACACCATGCTTGGCATTATAGGGGGCTAAACAAAATACCGGCAGCTGCGATCCGCGGGATCATCATTCATCAACTATCGGGAAGACATGCACGCAGGGTTTTGGAAAATCATAATATCCGTACATCATCACAAAAATCTCCCGCTCGGCCCGTCCGATATGTTGTTTCGCTATTGACTACTCCTCATATACCGTTCCATTTGATGGGGTGGGGCCATGTACATGTGAAATATTTCCGGGCGAGGAGGGTACGGACGGATCTGCGGCGGGTTGAGTGTGTTGGAGCTTGCGGCGGACAACCGGGAAGCAGCGCCACGAAATGGCGCTCGCTACATGTCGACGGGCATGCTGACGTTGAGCTGATCCAAAGGGAGGTAGCATAACATTAGCACCTAGGAGGACTATCGCGACGGGAGGAGCGGCGAGGTCTAGAAAACTATGTGCGGGGCTTTTCATATAATTTCCGCACCCCCGCGGCCTTTTTAGATCCGGCAATGGTGACCATGCCCTACCCCACCGTTACCCATTGTCGCTAAGCACACCTAATATTAGAGAGTGCGAGCCCGGGGAAGCACGGAGGCTCGCACTCGAAACGAGGGTGCTCGATGGACACGCAAACGGTGGGCGGAGGGTACGGTCGTTGGCTGACTTTCCAGACATGTACACGGGCACCAGCACAAAAAAAGCCCGGGAAATGGCCGGGAACACTTTTCACCGCGGCGACAGGAGCGCTAGCTTTTTTGTTTGTTTGTCTCGGTCCCCCCCCCACCTGCCCTCATCGAGGTGACGAGGGACCTCGAAAAGCAAGAAAATCGCGACGGGAGGAGCGGCTACGACCTTGAGGCATGGCTTACGGGATGCGACGGCGGGATCGACGAGCGGCCGCGCGAGGAGGGGTTTTTCGCTAGCCTTTCCCCTCATTTCTCCGGCAATACCGAAGTCACGCGGGAGCTAGATTAGGCTGGCCCGTCGCCCCTCTCGATTGCCGATCGGCATAGGCCGGTCGGCACCCCGGTTCGGTGGGAGCGGGCCGTGCATCATGAATGTCGAGCAACAATTTCATTTTGCATTCTTGACAAGTGGATTTATCTTTATATCGGTTCTTCTCGATAACAAAGTTATTTCTGTTCTTACTGCTTAGGCGGGGGGACTGTGGCAATTACTGTAATTGTTTACCGTTTTAAACCTCCGAGGAACATCGGCACACATTGGAGATAGGTGTGTCGATAGGTCTACATGGTCGAAGAGTACCCGGCCCAATCTTTGCTCCTACGAGTCCTAAATGGTTGAACAAGTTATGGCCGTTAGATAGCAGCATGTCAAGTTTGTTGTTATCGTTGTAAATCATTTGAATTTTCCATTCACCGACTTGAGACTTTCTAATTGAAGTGTAACGGCGTTTGGAGTGTCCAACACAAATGGGTTCGAGGAGGCGGATGAAGTACAGTTTGTGCCTTTGTGGACGGTGTGTCTAAGCGATGCAGGCAACATTTCGTCGGGGAGGAGAGCGGGGCAGGATGTGAAGGAGTCAGGGGATATGCCTTCGCCATGAGTAACTTGGCGGGTAGGCAAGCCAATTCAAGGAGAGGGAGTGCAATCAAGGGGGGTGTTGATAACAATGGGGGAGGCGACTGAGCACACTGCTTTATACATCATGTCAATAGTAAGACTAGGGATCGATGGTATCGTCGATGTTTTACAAGTGCATTTCCTTGTGACTTCGGGTATGTTTCGCATTCGGGGTCTCCGAAAACACCACGAAATACGTCGATATAGTTCGGATGATATCATCGCCCCCTAGCTTTAGTCAATAGTTGGGTACCGACTAGGGGAGGGGTTGTTCGAAGACACGGATCGAGTCGCCGGTCCTCAAAAGATGTCGGGTACGGACATCTTTTCAAAAACCCTATGTACCTACGTTTTCTGGTGGTGGTCGATCATGAGGATCTCCACCGCCACACCGTGTCGCTCCTCCGGCTGCGACTTTCATCCGGCCCGCGTAATGTCTCGCCTCGCCCCCGGGGGAGGTTCAAATCCCGCAAGGCTTGTCGACACTAGCGAGTGCCATGCCTTGGTGCTCCTTCCTTGTTGTCCGCCGCTTTCTCCAACGCCCGCCGCCAACTTTGATCCGCCCGTACCTCCTCGCCTCCAAAAAAGCTCTTCATATACAAGTCCCGTCCGTGAGCAAGAGAGTATTCCGGGAGTCTATGGCCTTAAAAAGTAGTATCGGACTAACCAACCGGGAGATCTTAGTGTTGGTGTATAGACAATGTTTCGAAAAGACCTTGGTATGGAGGCTTCCCGATAGCCCCGATTCACCCCGCCTATCTTGCCCCCAACCGAGCCGTGCATGGCACGGCAATAGGGTTACCACTGCCCACCACGAGGAAGTGGGGGTGAGTGCCGACGGGCATGCGAGCGCACCTCACTTCGGGGCCGCCGCCGCTTTGCCGCCAACGGGCGCCATATTCTTACGTAAGGCTATCCATTGGTGTGGGTGGGGCGCCGCCATGACAGCAAGGTCGTAGCGTTGTGCGCGAACCGTAGTCGGCCCAAATGCAGTAGAGTAAAGTACAACGGCGGCGGCGGGGGACGGCATTAATTGATTTTCGAGGCGGTATGGGGGTCACATATCGATACATATGGGATGGATGACACGTCGGGGACGTGTACAAGCCTATTTTTAAAGATTATGTTCGGTTTGATACCATCAAAAAGGTCTTCGTATATGCAACGAGAAGTATTGTGTTTGTCGCACGTGACAAGGATGGCATCAGCCCGTTCCAATGTATTCACACATGAACATGCCGGCCCGCGCGTGGCTGGCTAGCTCTGCGCAGTAGAATGGTATTAAACAAACAACAATAATTTAAACCTCTTTCCTTGTGCACACCCGCCTGCATAATTGATTTGTGTTAGCAGTCACCAAGAGGCAAACCGCCACAATTGTATCGCTGCTTACTATGTACAGGTGACGCATACACACCAAAAGCGCGCTTAACCGTGTCATCGCCGCATCGCTACATATTCTCCACACTCGTATGTGGTCACAGCGAATCACGGCATCATTATTGCGGGAATGGCCAAAGGTTAAAACAAGCGGAGCTGTCACCAGACTTGGGGTTACGCATGTTAAGGGGCCGTGCCATCCCCACCACCGCCCCCCGACCGTCTCCTCCGCCACAGTCACTACTAATGGTTCCATGTTCGCCTGCTCCTCGGTGTCGAGAGCTGGACACGTGTATTGCTTTTGTTGTACATTCAGAAGCTCTCATCCGCGGTGCCTTTTATGACAGGCTCCCAATGCACAATACCGCCATAAGTTCTTTGTCGCTTCACTTCCCGCCCCTCTTCAGCATTTCTCGATGCCTCCCACTCACACCACCGTGCGCAATTACAAAGCTTCCAACAAACAGTCACACAACTTGCGACAGTCCAAGTGAATCAATAATTACACTCTCGACAAGCGCAATGGGGTAGGCACCGAGCTGCATTGCCCCTGCCTCGCCGCAGCGCAGCCGCAACCATTGACAAGCATAATGAAGGGCTGCCAATAATAACCCAAACTAGACGAAAACGGCAAGTCGGGCGGGAGGATAGAACGAGACGGCCGCCCTCACTCGAGCGGAACGATCCATAATCGGGCTACCCAAATTATGCCCTCACCGCCTCCTCACCGCACCGTCTGTGCATTTATTACTCGCAGCCACTTGCATCAATACCGCAGGCAGTCGCTGCTGGCGGCCTCGTAGCCACGGTAACCGCACTCCGCCACAACAAGTGTCGCTTCACTCCAGCCGCTGCAGTGCACGCGGCCTAAATAGAAAAGGCAGGGGAAGAGTTCAGTGTGAGAGGGAGGGAACGGCAGGGGAAGAAAAGGGTAAATGAGGTGAAGCGCTTCGAGTAAAAGGGAGGCGTCTCACTTTCTGGAAGAGCTCCTGCGCGTCCGGCCCGTCACCTCCTCCGGACTCACCAGCCCCGACAGGCTAGGCTCCGGCTCCGGCTCGGCCGTCCCCTTGGAGGACCCCCTCGCACGCTTCTGGGAAGCCTCCCGCGTGGTCTCCGTTACCGCCGACTTGCTCGATGCCCTGTGAAGCCCAAATTCAAGACGTCAAAATGTTCCACTTTTCCCTCCTTGAGACCTGTCATTGTGAATTGCGACCCACGTATTATCACTGTTTTCCCTAGTTTTCATGTCCGCGTGCAGAAGGTATGAATGAAAAATGAGAATGCCTTCTTAGGCAGTTTCTGAAATTCACCCCCGTGTCGTTGCAAACTGTCTTTTCATTTTTACCCGCGGTAATAAACTGCCACCAAAAAATGTTCATCTTTATACAGTCGACAGACTGTAGCCCACCCGAGTTATTAACAAGCCCACCCGAGTTATTAACAAGCACTTCTGGTCGTTGAATTTCACTAGTTGTTGACACAGCTCTAACGATAAGAGCCCCAAAACTTGTATTCCAATCAGGCTGTTCCGATTGAATGTGTTGTTTTAGCCCCCCCCCTTTTACTTGCATGGATATTCTAGTTCTTAATAAGCAGTAATGGCATGCTCGCTAGTTAAAAAGGTCAGTCCCACTATTGAAGCACCCAGTGCATCGGTGTGTGCAGAAGGGTGTAATACATCTGCCATATGTGCACAAGGGTGTAACAAGCCATATGCATGCATAAAATGGAGAAGGGTTGGGGCGCATTTAGAAACCATCACTACAATACACGCACCATCACTGAAACCCGACCATACGGTGGCCCTTGCTAGCCAGCCCTCCTTTTAGACAGTGAGAGAGCTATGGTGTACCCGAGCTGCCAACGGCCACTGCCGCATGTTGCTGACCAAGTTGTGCCCTACTGCGCAAAGCCGCCTCCCTAGCGAGAGTCTTAAACTTCTCCTCGCACTTGCCCCATGGTTAGGGTTTCCGCTAACACTAAATGTAATGCCCTAAACCCAAAATCGAGGGCATGCACTACTAAAGTACGCACATACATAGTTGAAATACAAAGACATAACCCCCCCCCCAACAACCCACAATCCCCCCCCCCCCCCCAGTTTTTGCCCGAATATGGTACCTAAAACAACATATTCAATTCGAACAGCCGTATTCAGAAGTACTTGTTATGGGCGTTGAATCTTATCAGTTGTTGAAGTAGGCCCAGCAATTATAATAATGACCCAAATATTCATAGGTGAATTCGCCTCCGCTGCGTAGCCTTTGGGTCGGTCTCATTCGGGCCCAGGTCGTTGTCGTTGCAGTAGGTTTGGTAGTGCGTTGCTTGTGAGTATGTGTCCGCTTACTGATGCCCAGTTCAAAGTATCCTAAACTGCACTCCATATGTATCAAAAGCCCTTCAACTTCAGCTGTTATGTGCAAACATGAACGAAGCCAAGCTACGCGGGGGCATGCTCTTCCTATGGGCCACGACACTTGCAACCTTTTCCCCTATTTCAAAACGAACGCGGGGGAGGCGCTGTAGCGCTTCCTCGCAGGCGACGTGCTACGCATAACCTCTAGTATAGCATTTCTCCTGCACGTGACATCGGAGCCAGTGTAAACAAGCGCATCTATTTATAGGCAGAAAACACGGATTTTGTTTTTATCTGCAATACTCATCTGGACCGTCTCAACAAACAGCTTTAATTGATTACAAAAAGAAGAACACGAGCACGGACAGGGAAAAAGGGCGGGGCAACATACGGGTATATGAGTGACAAGAGGATCCAAAGCGCGGCAAAAGGAAGCACTACATTGTGCACAA
The DNA here is from genome assembly GCA_026401115.1 of Tetraselmis chui. NCBI lineage: Eukaryota > Viridiplantae > Chlorophyta > Chlorodendrophyceae > Chlorodendrales > Chlorodendraceae > Tetraselmis > Tetraselmis chui. The sequence goes on from JAPMLY010000975.1 coordinate 116,959, forward strand.
AGCTTGCAGACTTAACTAAGGATACTCCTGGGCAACGCAACGAGAATGCAAATATTCTCTCAACAAATATGGTTGTAACAAATAATTCCTCTCAAGAAATAATGCTATAAATTTTACCACCAGAAAGAATAAACTAGAATAAACTAGAATAAACTAGAATAAATAAGGTTATAACAAATAATTCCTCTCAAAAAATAATGTTATAAATTTTACCGCTGGAAAGGAGAAACCAGAATGAATAAGGTTATAACAAATATTTGCTCTCAACAATTAGGGTTATAACTCTTACCACTTGTAAGAAGAAAATGGAAACCCGCCGCGGGCACAAGGATAGTTAATTTCTAGTGAGGAAGGAAGTAATGGAATCCAGCAGCAAAGAAGGAAAGAAGGCAGGCACGGAAAGAAGCCAAAGCCCCCGGAGCAGCGAGGCACGCGACACCTTCATTCAATCCCCTCCTGATATGTTCAATAAAAGAAGACAAAAAAGTTGCGCCACCCTCCTGCAAGGCATCACGGAGATAGGAACCCAGCGTGCCATGAAGAACCCCATAAAGGCGCTATGTGAACTCACGACGCACAGGGATAGTGGTATTTTAAAAGTACATAAAACCATGATGCGTATTGCACGTTGGCGTCTTTGTTTATGCCTGTGATGCATAGTGTATGACAACGGTGTTCACCTGCGCTTCCGCGAAACCGGAGCCGATCCGACCTCTTCCCCCGCGTCCTGCTCATGCCCGGCGACAGCGCCGGAAGTAGCGCGCGAGTTAACTCTCGCGGACCTGCGCACCGATACCTGTGCGTGTGTAGAACGGCCGAGAAGGTGAGAGCGGCAACACAGACGGCCACCAGACAAGCAGCGACAGCACAAACGGCGGGTTGGGAAAGGACACAGTACACACTCCAAGCGCCGAAATCCACCCCAAGCCTAGGCGGTCTACCTGAGGCGGGTCGGATGCCTTGGGCGACGGGGGGTTCGGCTCCGGCTCCGGCTCTGGCTCCTGCTCGGGTGCAGCGACCGGAGTCGGTGTAGCAACTTTACTGCGTCGCTTGGCACTCACGCGCTTCGGAGCAGCTGCTTTAACGGGTTCTTCGTCTGGGGTGACCTCCTCAGGCTGCACGTCCAAGCGCCAGCACATAACCACGTTCATACAGTTACGGAAAACCAGGTATCGCGGTCGAGTTCAGCCAAGAGTCCTCAACTCGCGCAACTCAGTTGGAGCGCTTTAGGGTATTAATACCCTAAATAAACCCTATTAGTGATAGCTCGCAGGAAAAAGTGCAAAAAAGGACGACCACAAAGAAGGTATGCGTCTGGTCGCTCAGCCTGCACCTTTCCTTCCTCCACGGCAACCTCTGCCTCCCTCGCGGCCTCAGACTGCCTCCCTCCTTTTTCGCTCTTCTTCGTCAGCCCATCTCGCAACTTCTCCAACTCCGCCTCTTTCTCTGCGATGGCCGCCTCGCGCTGGGTGCAGGCCTCAGCCGCAGCCGCCACCTCCTCCTCACTGCAGTCCCAAAAGCAAACGCACTCTCAGACGCACACACACACAAACACGCACACGCCCCCCCCCAACAAGCACACACGTACACATACACATATACACGCACGCATAAATGAGGCAGTTGGGGAAACACAGACTGCATTTCTTGCTGCAACCGCATCCGATCTATTTGGAGTTTTGATTGGACGGACCGAACGGCAGTGCGCACCTGGCGTTGACAGACTGAACGCGCTCTTCAAGTTTGCGCTGCTCCCGCTGCAGCTCCTCCTGCATCGTCGCAATCTTGACAGCCTCCGCAGCGACTTTCGCCTCCTTCGCCTCCACCGCTTGCGCTTTCCCCTCCGCCTCCGCCACCCGCACAGCCTCCGCGGCCTGCGCCGCCCCCACCGAGGCCAGCTGCGCCTCCAATGCAGTGAGCTTCTCTGCCTTCACCGCCAACCGACGCTCCAACCCCGACACATCCTCTGCCCTACCTACATTCCACGAATGACCGCCACAGTGTCACAAACCACAAACAAAATAAAACAATCCCGTCAACATAAATTGCACATCCCAAACATCCCAAATAAAGGCAACCGCAAATAAACCAAAACAGCCCCTTAAACCTTTAGATTAGAGCCAGAGGAAACCGTCCCGGAGCAAATCTCCCGTCAAAGGATGCCGCTTAGGATCGAGCCCCCCCCCCCCCCCCCCCCCCCCCCAAACACACACACCAATAACAACAATCACTCACAAACACACATACCAAGAGTTAAGTCCCCAAGCTCCACGCAAACACACAGACACACATGGACACACATACAAACGCGCACGCACACACAAATCCAAACACACATGCAAACCCAACACACACAAACAAACCCACACACACACAAACACACACACACACACACAGCCAAACACACACCCCCAACCAACCCAACCCACACACACACTCATACACACGAGCGCGCGCGGACGCACGCATATGCTTGTCCTCCAACTCTGAGAACCGATGAAAATTGTGGGGGTACACATTTCGATCTAATAAGGGCTACGTTCACTTCGACTTTTGTAGAGGGGAGGGGGGGAAGTCAGTGGCCCCGAACCCTAATGTTTCCCCCTTCCTTCTCCCCAGCCTCACCCGCCAACGCCGCCTCCGCCATCTCCAGAGCCCGCTTCTGCTCCGCTAGCGCCGCCTGCGCGTCCTCCAGTGCTCCCTCGCGCACCGCGAGCGCCGTGCGCATCGACGCCGCCTCGCGTCTCGCGGTCTCCACCTCCTCACTCGCCTTTTTACTACTCACCGCATCGTTGGCCACCGCCGACTGTGCAACATCCAAAGCTGTCTGCGCCTCCCTCACCTCCACCTCTTTCGCCAGGCTGTCCTTCACACTGCAAAATAAGCACAGGTAAAGCAAAGACACCTCTGCTTTACAACGAATTCATTGACACCGTAATCTCTACGCTACTATTCAGCCCCCTACATCACACACTTAAAAACTCGGTCACTCTCACTGGCACGCACAGACACACGGACACACAGACACACACCGCAAACAAAAACAGTCAAAATTAGTTCATACAATCTGCAACCCCGCTTGATCGAAATACAGCCAAACAGGCGCCCTTTGAAGAAATTTGACACAGCTCCAAACTTCACTCATACCTGTGACCGCTTAAAGCCGTCTTGAATTCAGTCAGAACTATGGCATTCAAAAGAGAATCCGAGGTAGGTGCGTACGTGCCCGTGCCCGTGTGTGTGTGTGTGTGTGTGTGTGTGTGTGTGTGCGTGTACGTGAGTTTCTGCTATTATTTTGCGAAGCACTCTGAAGTAATTCAGTTTTGTGTTTTCCCAGACGGAGTATGTGTATGTGTTTCCTGTCCCCAACCGGGGGGGGGAGGGAGCGGGGGGGCTCACAGCTTGTCCGCTTCCGCCATCATCGCTGCGGCGTTCTCTTTGGCGGCATCCGCCTCTCGTTTGATCTCAGCAGCGGTCGCCTCCGTCGCCTTTACGCCAGCCTCACGTTCGTCCAACTCTAGTTCTCGGTTGTCCAGCCTCTGTCGCTCCTGCTGCAGTGCGACCTATGGGCGCAAAGAAAGAAAGGTAGAAGCTCAACCACGGAGCTGAAAAGAAACAACACATTCGCGAGATTAACACGCAACAGGGCACACGGTGGACAAAAGTAAAGTAATATGAGACACAACACAGACGGTAACGACACACAGTATGACATTCGCATCAGGCGACGCCGTCTTACATTGGTGGACTCGCAGTTCTCTTGCTGGGACGCCACATCTGCCTCCTTTTCCCTCACCTCGGCCTCACGCACCGACACCGCCGCCTCCTTCTCCTTCAGATCAGCCTCCCGACTGCGCAGAATTGAGCAACGACGTAAAGGGTCCTTGTATACAGCTGTGTACCTAAAATCCGTAAAGATACTAATATCTCATGCTATCTAGCAACTCGTCCATATTGTCCAAATATATTATCATAACAAAATTGGATATGTTCAATGTGTGTATGTGTGTGTGTGTGTGTGCGTGTATGTATGTGTGTGTGTGTGTGTGTGTGTGTGTGTACGTGTGTGTGCGTGCGTGAGTGAGAGAGAGAGGAAGAGGGGGCAGGCATGCGGTCTCTAAACATGCCATCATCCATTCACCTCATGAGATCTGTTATTCTGGGGTGATATACGCTGAGAAGGATCTGGGGATAAGCAACGCACCTGTCGAGCTCCTCCCGCTGCCTTCCCCCGACCATCTTCAGCTCCTGCAGGGTGGCCTCCATATTGGCCATTGCCTCCACTGCCTCCACCTCCCGAAGCGTCACAGCCTCCAGCTCTTCCCTCAGCGCCTCTTGATCCACCAGCTTCCTCTGCACAACGCCCACCACAGAAGCAATACTCTCTCTCATCACCCCTTCAGCCCAACGGGGGTAATTGAACCTGTCCACACTTAGATCTACCCCTTCGCGCTGTGCTGTGGTGCACTGCACTTGGTTGTATTTCCTGCAACACGCAGATTTTATGACACCAGGAAAACTGTCATAGCATGATACACACAAAACCCCTTTCAATCCCACCTTCAACGACGCAAGCTCTTCTTTCAGCGCTGCGCATTCCTCCGTTGCCGCCTCCACCTCCTCCGTCAGCCGCTTCTTACTTGCTTGAGCTTCAGTCACCGCAGCACGGAGCTCTTTTCCCGTGGCCTCCAACGCCCCACTGCGTGGGACGCCCGCCAAAAGAACCCAAACCATCGTCAACACACCCTCAACAAGCACGCACACCCCCCCACCCCACAACACATATACACACACCGGCAATACCAACAATATCACCACCCTCCCGCGCCCCCCCCCCCTCCCACACACACACACACACACACACACACACACACACACACACACACACACACACACACACGCACGCACACACACACAAGCAAACACACACGCACGCACGCGAGCAAGTACGCAAGTACAGACGCACACGAAATCACAAACACACACACACATAACCACACAAACAAGCACACACACATACACAACTCTCTCAGATCTCACTCTCTCTCTGTACTCGCAACTCTGTCTACTCTGTCTCACACAAACACCACACCACACACCACCGAACCACACCACACAACGCCAGACCCGGACGCACACACACTTCACCACACCCAGCTCACAAACACACCACTCACCACCCCACCCCACCCAACAACACCACTCCCAAACTTCACAACCCTCGCTAGACAAAGACGCCGAACACAACACCATACCCACAACTCACCGCTTCTATCACACAAACACTTCACAACACACATGCATACCACACCACATCGCATCACACCTGATCACACGCCAACCGCTCAAACACACCACTTACAAGACCTAGATCCAAACCCAAATCTGAGCATAGTAGGAATGCAAACAACACACCTCTCTACCACACAACACCACCCCACATCACACCCAGATCCACACTGCACCACATCCACCACGAACATACCACCACGCCCTCCCCACAGCAGACCCACACCCCACCACACCCGCTAGACAAACAGCA
>JAPMLY010000975.1:127500-145449 GCA_026401115.1 Tetraselmis chui
GTTTGTCGCGTCACATGCACTGTCAAATATACGCTTGCCAAACAAAGCCATCGCTATTCTGTCAGTTTGGGGACAAGACCGAGTCGAAGTTACTCCCGATGCACCTCCGATTGAAAGGCATAATAAACGCAGCGGCTTCCATTGGCAACCTCAATTATAAAAAAGCACACAAACTAGTGCAAAGTATCGTCGAGCGATTACAAAACGTACTTCATAAACGTACTTCAATAAGAATGAACCAAAACCAAAAGGAAACGAGGTATATCAATCTCTGTGGGCAGTAACACGTGTTAATGCATATGCAGACAAATATAGCATTACTTTTGGTGAATGAAACATAATTCGAAAATGTTTACAGATATAATGTGTCACATAATAAGACGGAGAATTGTATGTGCGATAAATTAGAATGCGCATATAACAGTGCGCCGAGTTTCACAGTAAAATACGGCCGACGATGACACATTCCGAGTTTGAACACTCCCAGAAGAGCCAAGCAAGCGCACCCTCAGGCGGCTGTTCCGCGTGCCAGCCACGTAAATCGTGTGGGTGGTGTCCTCTCGACCGCCGTCCAGCGGGTTGGCTCGCATAAGCCTCTCGTACGCGCTGGCGCCATGCGGCAGCCCGCGCGGGTCCGCCGGCAGCGGCGCCTCCGTTTCGCTTGCAACTTCGTTCACCTACGCTCAAGGGATAACAGTCCGTCAAAATCGACCTTGGCAGTATCGGTACGAGAGCAGCAGCAGTAAAGACGCAGGAGCGGCACCACTCGCCTACTCGAAACCCGATGCTTGCGACGATAAGATCATATAACATATTTCAGAGTGAAACAAAAAATGATCAATTTCAATAATGTACTTAGTCTATGTACTTATGTCTAGCTCGAAATCATTGCAACTGGCGAGGCGTACGCGGGTGCGATCGGTGGTCACCTTCCAATGGTTCCACATTTTGAGATGGCGAGTGTGGTAGAGCAGCCAATCGTCCCAACCCATCTCCTCCATTTCGTGAAGCGTGAAGCCATCGGGGTCCACGCGCTCGGGGGCGTCCCTTAATCGCGGCAAAGCGACAAGTCACTAACTATTTAGCCAATCTATTTAATTACCTTCTTACACCACATCAAAGCCGACAGCAGTTTCTAGACGACGCAGTCAGTGGCGAGGAAAGGCGGTGGGGGCTTACCAGTGCAAATAGTAGTCTCGACCAATCGGCACAGTCCATTGGTACCTGAGGGGGGCAACGGGAAGAAGTTTATCATTGGCGGCGGTCGGCGACGAGCATTTGTTCTGGCGGGAAAATAAAATTATTATAAATTTTCCATCGTTCGTGATAAATCACGGACAAAACGCGACGTATATTATCATCGGAATTATATAATTCGAATTCGTAACCGGTGGTTGCTATGCAATTAAGCAATTTCAATAATGATATCACTGAATGTTCCTCAGTAATACTAGAAACGCCGACTAAAATGCGGCATTAATGATGGAACTATAGTATAATAAATAACGGGACTCGCTCGCATATGCTGCTCGCTAGCACTATATACTTTGATGGCCGACATTTAAATGGGTTTGCACAATAGGTGGGGCTATGTCAGCGTAGGGAGGGGTAGTACCCGTTGTCGTTGTACTTTGTGAACTGTACGCGGGAGGTGGCGCTGCCGTCGTCGGAGCTGACCAAAAGGTCCCGGAAGCTGAGTACCATGGGGGAATGGCCGTTGAACATCGTGCGGCGGAAGGTTAGCTCGGGCAAGCACACCTACGGCGGACGGACAGACAGTCGTGAAAATCAGGGCATCGAAACAAAATATACAGTTAAATATGCTCGTACTTGAATTCCTTCTTGCAAGACTGCGGAACATACTGCGAAGGTGTTCATATTACAATTGGGCGGTTTGCAATAATACCCAATGGGTTTAGAGTGAATAAAGTGGCGAGTCATACTTGTACTCAAATTGAATTTATAAAAGGTATCGCGAATATACATAGGAATTTGGAAGAACGCATCACTCGATATTCATTAACCAGTGTAGACAATTCAATCATTTGCGGCGCCAGCGGTCGATGCATTTGCGTCAAAGATGTTATTATTGCTAACGGAAAAGACAGCGTAAAAATTTACAATAATATTACATTTCAAAAATGCCCCGCGTGTCACAAAGCTCCCCTGGGCTGCCCCTAACATGCACCTTAGCCTGTTGATTAAAACATTCCTGATACTGCTTTCGAACATTTATATTGACTTTGTTTACATCGTGATTTGAGGTTTAACTGTGTAGGGTTTGCATTTCAATAGTTACGTGCCGCCCCCCGCCAAGGTTGAAAATTAACAATGCACTTCAATTTTGTCAGGATTACGTATATAGACAAATGTCACCCAAAAGCACAAAAACTGTGACAGGGCAAATTAACGAGTAAGGATCCAATCGCTAAAACATTTTCAGGAGCAATCGGTGCGGCACGGGACGCTCACGATGCCGTTGTCGGTGTCGCCCGTGGAGCACAGCGGCTCTGCCTCCAGAAGGCCATTGCTTCCCGCGTGCAGCGTCGACCCGGGCGCCCCCCCCAACAGACTGCCGTCCACGTCCAGAAAGATGCCCTGGTGCGGCCAGCTCCAGCGTGCCAACGCGCTGGGCGTCGTACCGCCGCCGCCGCCGCCGCCATCGGCCGTCCCAAGAAACGATGCGCCCCGGATGAAAGTGTGCTGACCGCCTTGAAAGTTCTTGCACTTCCCGCACGCCTCAAGTGCCACAAATTGCTGCCCCACCTCCGGCGAGAAGCCGACCCAGGTGACGTCGGTCGCCTGCCAGCGACGGCGGGGCAGACTTTCCGCAATTAATAGAAGTCGGAATATAATTTACTAAATTCTACATACGAAAGGAAGGTCGATCAAGATATCATTAGTAGTGTATCCTAAAAACAAAGTTTTGTTTCTCATTCCATTCCTACCGAGACAGTTCACTGTTGTTTGAGCGATGCTAATCGAGATGAACGCTAAGCCCTTCAAACCTGCGACCGTAAATATTGGTGTGTTTGTTTCGGAGCGAGTGCAGCACGTCGCGTCCATTAATGATCACTTTGCGATTGTTTGTGCGACACTTTCATTGTTGGGCGGAAGTCGCGTCGCAATATACGTCGCGACTCGTTCATTGCGATGCGAACACGTTTTGCTGCGACATCATGTGCAACTCTGAATCGTAAGAGGCGGCGAGACAGGCAAACAGTATCCCAGGCACGTCTTTTTGGAACGTGTAAAGTGCCGCCGTGAATATATTATCAATCGAGCGCCACAAGCCAATAATGTACAAGGAGGCCAGCCGGTAGTGCGACTGTCTGGTTCGGAGGTGCCAACGCGCCTGCATGAAGGCGCTGCTCTGCGAAGTGCCCTGCGGGAGACTCTGCGTGATGAGGCCCCGGATGCCCCTTGCTGATGGCCACTGCGCAGCGGTCCCCACTCCCTGCGCCGCCTGTCGCTGCGTCACCTCCGACTTCGCCACGATCAGAGCGCCCACAACGCCCGCCATCTCATCCACCTGCCGAAAAAGGAGCAGAAACCGCACCTCCCTCGTCACTCATCTTATCTACTGCCGTAAGTCCCACGCTGAGTTACACTGGTTATCGGATGCGGAACAAGAATGACTGCACGTCCTTCTACCGACTGATTCAATGTACATTGTTAAGTATTACGTGGGACCCGTCCGACGATAACCAGTAAAGTCAATCGACGTCACAGGCCATCGCCACAGGCGCCGAGTTTCAGACAGCGAGTTGGCTGAGCAGGCAATAATGGGGAGGAGGGGTCGCGGACCTCGGTGGCGCTCCGATTCCGGCCATCGATGATCCAGGTGAACTCGATGCCGCCGCCGTGATCTTTCCCGTTGACTTTGTGCGCGAAGGGTCCGCCGCCGCAGTCGACAACCGCAAAGTCACGAAACTGTACTAGCCCCACCTGAGCACAGCACCCATCGTGCATCACTGGTTATAGATGCAGGCCAGGCGGAGAGTGACTGTTTCAACCCGATTAAACCCCCCTCGCCCCTAATAAATACCAATAATAAAAACAATTGCAGAAAACTAAACAGCACTGATTCCACCATTTTGTTTTACTACTTACTCCAGGTGTGTTCAAACATGCTGGAGAAGTTATTTAGGATATGAAAGTCGAAGAGAAAACTGCTGAAAACTTATACTTAGCGACGTGATCGATGCTGCAGTTTTACTTACAAAATTCAAGTTTATACGTGGGCCCTGTCAGCAAAACATCAGGATTGCATTCACACTACAGGATTGCGAATAGCACACTTATCCACAAAATTTACCAGAACACCAAATATGAGTGGTTCAATGATATTTGTCAATCACAATGTGCATAATTGACGAAAATCGTTACGTTTATAGCGCATTCACGTAAGACAATTTGAGTAAGTAAATGCTAATCCGTAACATATTACAAAAAATAATGCACATCAGTTTAATGCGCCATGACTTTGAATGAAAAAGCAACACTTGGTAAATCACATGACGTCGAAATTTCGTACGGTGTATGAGCTAAACACAACAATGCCACTATTCAGACAAGTAGGTGTACGAAACTTAGACAGCTCAGATATCTGAAAATATTCAGCCTCTCGCACATTAATTGGGTCAGCAGTTAATTAATTTATTCACATTAAATCGAATAGTTTCAAAAATTCGATTTAATGTGAATAAATCAATTAACTGCTGACCCAATTAATGTGCGAGAGGCTGAATATTTTTATATTGTTTCAAAGCCGATCCCATAATGTCTCATTTGTCCGGATTATAGGTATTATGTTCTTTTCCAATCCTAATAAATGTACTGTCATTAGATTTGATTTCTCAAGTGAACGGCGTCAACAGACATGTCGCAATTGATTGATTACAATTATTATTGAAAATGAGTGGCAATTACCTGAGTGGCAATGGCGCCCTTCATGCCGTTCTTGTAAGCGGTGAGGCCGTCAAAGGCGGCCAGCACGCGGTCGCCCTTGCCGGGGTCACAGGGGTTATTGTTCGGGTAGTATTCGGGGAATACGCGGAGGCCGTAGATGAGGTTTGAGTGGGCGGTGTTGTTGGCGAAGGCGGCGAGAGAGACATACTTGGGACACACGTCGAGCGTGAAGGAGGCGCCCTCGGGGTGGTCAAGCATTCGGTACCTGTCAGTTAACAATACGAAACGAAGAAACACGTTCAGGTCGTGCAGCGCCAATCATAGTTACAATGCAGAGGCTTTTGTGCGTCTGACGAATACTTGTAATCAATTATTATGTAATCAATCTTTCAATGCACGTCGCAAAATATTGAAATTTTAATAAATGATAAACAGTATAATAAATCTCGATTAATTGAAATAGCATAGTTTACGATGAGTGTTTCGATAACTTTCAATCAGCATTGGAAATAGAATACGTCCTTGTATCAATTATAATGATTCAATAGATAAATTCGCAAATTAGTGAGTGCCAGGAAACACTTGCTTACAATACATTTATTGATAATCAGATACTTTTAAAAAATATGATGTCGGCGTTTGCTTCGCGCGCACCAGAAGCCGTATCCCTCGCTGCCCGCGGCGACGTTGTCGCGTAAGATGTTGTCGGGGTTGGTTACCCAAAAGGTGGCTGGGGTCGTGTCGGTGGCCAGCAGGCTGTGCGACCGCCGCGTCAGCATTCCGAGGTTCCCCTCCAGCACGTTGCCCCGCTCGACGCCGTCCTCCAAAAAGAACGCGTGCCCCGCGTTGTCGTACGCCACGTTGCGAGTCACGTCGATGTTGTGCGAGCCGTGGAGCGTGATCGCGCGGTTGAAGGTCGTGTGTATGGTGGAGTGACGCACGAACGAGCCGGTCGCATCGCCGTGCATGTGGAAGTGGATGGGGTAGCGGCCCAAACGGAACGCCTGACCCGCGCGCCTCACTTCCACGTCCTGAGCAAACGCGAGGCAAACGCACATTACATTGGTCAGTCGAACATGAGATACACAGTCACGCGGCAAGGGCAACACTACCGGCCTGCCTCATCTCCTTACGGTTGTCTAGTCTCGCCAAGTCTGTAATCATTCCTGACGAGATCATTGCCGACGAGCAAAGTAAGGGATGAAATAAATAACATAGTCATGAAACACTTGAATGAATAAACTTAAATGCAGGAATGCCTGATCTTTACTTCACCCTCGACATATGAAGCAGCCCCCAAAGCTCGACAATTCGATGATACGGTGGACAACCTTACGGTTGCTGATGTCATTACGAGGACAATGTGAAAAATAATTGCGATATTATCAAATTCACAGTTTTTGTTCCTCGGCTTGATTTGAATTGCAACTGGTGGCAGGACTGCGAGCCACAATTGCAGCATTAGCAGCAAATAACTTAAAACGAGTTCAGAAGCGTTAGGCGATCCTCATTATCGCTACCGCTTCGCCGCTGCTATTGTTGATGGCGTCCAAATTGTGTTTTATCATTGTAATCTACCATTTCATGACGAAGCACAGTGTATAATGAAGGGCGATGTGTTCATGTATGCAACCCACCTGCAGCTGCAGCAGGGCGCGCTGCCGAGGGTCGTCCTCCGTCGCGGGGGGGCTGTGCATCATGATCTGAGCGCCGTATCCGCTCCGTGCACTGCCCGCGTCGCCTTGCACCACCACATTGCGGCTCAGCACCGCCACCTCTGCCGCCATGCTCACCGTCCGGCCGCCCACCGTCTCGCCCTCCCCGAGGTGACTGAACCGAAGGGGCTGGTCGAGGGTGAGCACAGCTCGCCCAGCGCCATCCACGTCGACTCCCGCAATTCGGGCCGTATCCACCTAAATAAACACATCAGAAAACAAATGACTGGTTCAATGAAGGAATTATCGATCACAAGGTGGAATATTCGGGAACCCATTTATCATTTAGCAGGCTGTTATTTATTTCCATATCCGCCCTTTGGAATTGTACTTTCTTATTGTGGAATATTTTAGGGATGGCGATGACAGTCCATTTCACTATTATGACACACAATCACACCACTTCATCGTTGTCATGCAAATCGTTAACAACAAATCAGATGCGAGGCTGGCAGCAATCCCACCCATCATCAACTCGTCACTTAATGCATTCAATCTCGAAACGACTATCGACCGTTAAAGTTATCCATACGTAGGGTTTCACCACTCTGATGAAATTCTGCGCTCGCTCGGCAGCTTTGCCGCATCATTCGATGACGACGGTCGTGGTGCTTGACTGATAAAGGCCACGGAGATATGACTAGTTCCAGTGTGGGTGTACGCGGCGCGTAATTACGGTACGAACCTCGGCAGCAAAGAAAGATGACGAGGCCACCACGACCTCGTCGCCCACTTCCCATCCTTCCACAGGCCCGTCCAGCGGCAGTCGGATCTCTCCTGGGTGCACCGTCGCGGCGAGCCGCACCCACGTCGGTCGTTTAGGGCGGCCGAATAGCGCCACTCGCCCCTCACGTAGCGCGACACATTTGGTGCCGTACACCGGCAGCTCCACCGCCTTGGGCTCGCCGTGCAGCGTGATGGTCACGGAACCCGGATGAGGCTCCGCCTCGCTACCCGCCTGCGTCGACAACGACTCGCACGTCACTCGGAAGTATTTTGAACGTCGCTCGCATTCAATTGCTATACAGGGAAGCTGAAGTGATTGAGCAATGTGATGATAGATATTCTTTGAAAGCGTCGGATTAGTAATTATCGGAGTGACGGAGAAAATCCAGCAACGACTCTCAGTTCTAAACTACTGTGTCGCTAGTCATAGTAGGAAGACACCCACCAATAGTGCACCGCCGGCGACGATGATATAGCCAGCGTCCAGGTGGAGGTCGTCCACGGTAGGGTCGAAACGCAGCGCGCCCTCCAAAATGAGCGCGCCCAGTCGTGGCGGGCTGACGTCGAGCATGATGGTCGTACCAGCCGGCACAACCACCGAATCGCCCTCGAAGGGCGGCCGCCCTCCGCCCCAGGTGCTGCTCGCCGACCAGAGGTCGACGAACGAAAACTCAACATCACCTGACGCAAGCCCCGACCTCGACAGTCGCACCTCCACCGTCACCGGCTCCAGCCGCGGCGTTCCCTCGAGTGGCGCCGGACTCAGACAGCGCACCGTCGCGCTGTTGCTGCCTTCCTCCCCACGAGTCATCGTCACATCCACGCCAGGCTGCCCACCGAAGAGCACCTCCGCCTCCATCTCCTCCCCTGCTCCGTAACGGCATCGTTGAGTCGGATGAGTGCACAGCGTGAGGTGTTGCTTCATAGTCACGACAATGTCAGATAAACAAACATGTGGCAATTTTACTCACACATCAGGAAGTTTACCGTCAAAGAATCAAATCAATATTCACCAAGTGTTTGTGGGGTGAACGGCTTACGCCTGGTTATGCAGGTCAGGTCGAGCCGTTCTGCACACACCCCTACCTGCCTTCTCTTCCACCACAAAAACCGAATTCGTATTGGTGATTTAATGAATTAAGTCACACAGGAAAACTAGTGCTTCGGAGAGCATCGAATGTCCAATTCACGGGGAAATAAATATAAGTTGAAATGGAAGCCTGCTTCCAGCGACAATAAAAAGAACTGCGAAATGAGGAAAACCTACAACTGATGAAGTAGCGCAAGTGAAAACGAAAAACTATGGCTGCTCAATTTTCATGTCGAAACGCATCGAATGGTCCATTTCTGCTACTTTATATCTCAGTAGCCTAATTGTATCCAAACCTCAAAATCCCAAACACAGGGGAGACAGAAAACGAAGGGTACAATAGGCACGGCCTTAACTTTGCAATGGCCGACAAGTGCCAATGAATACTAACAAACACGTGAACAGCACAATCATAAATACATAAGACTAGTCAGCAAAATCATAAAAAACCATTGTCAACAAATGCCACAGAATTCGCACACAACCGTAAACACCAAATAACATATTAAAAACATGGCGAGTCGTCATTCAATTGTGTGGGGTGAAAACAGGAGGCGCGCACCAGGTGGCACGTCAGAAAGGGTGAGAGTGACGGGGGTGCCGCCCGCGGAGCTGCCTCGCGTCGGATGGATGTCGCCCAGCACCGCAGTCTGCGCCGCCGAGGTGGTGACGGTCCCGACCAAGAGAGAATCCGCCTGCAAACTCCCGCGCACGCTCACCTCCCACTCCTGCCCTCCCTCTCCACCAGCCCCAACTAGTCCGCGAGGCACCAGAAACACAAATCCCCCCGCGTTGCTCGACACCACCTCCGCAGTGGCGTTCCCCACCATCACAATCACTTCATGCGCGTTGGGGGAAAACCCAGAGCCGGTGACAGTCACGGGCAGCCCTCCAGCAAGTGACGACTCCGTCGGAGACATACCTACCGCGGAAGGGGCGGATGAGTTCCGAGTGTTAGTATCTACTAGCAATATAGCTGTCACAAGGAACTGACAATGTACAGACAAGCTCGTGAAGCAACCTGCGATGGTGACAGGTAGCGCCAGGATGGCGTTGTCGGAATGGCCGAACCCAGCGAGAGTTGCCCTCACGCGGTATATTCCGCCAGGGAAGGACGTCGGCATGTCACAGACAAGTGACGCCGTCCGTGGTTCTTCCTCCGTCGTTAATGTCGACATCGACTCGACGATCACCTCGTCGCAGCTGGTGCCGTTGACTGTTACAGTCAGCTCGGACGACAGACGGGCGAAAAGCTCGTTGGCGCTACCGGAAGCGTCGTATCCGTCATACGCGGCGGGTAAGCGAAGGTCGACGCCGAGTCGAAACGGACCCAAGGACGGGTCGCCGTCGTGTGACACGCGCTCGATGGTGGGCGAATAGTCGACGTGCAGCGCAAAGTTAGGCTCATCCAAGGTCGCGCCACCACCGCGCGCCAACTCCACGCGCGCTTTCCCCCACTGCGCGCTACTGCCGCCTCCGCAGCACGAAGTGGTGCACACGATGACACTACTGGTAACGCTGCTCGGCTCACAGGCCACGTTACCCACCCGAACCGACCCTTCGAACCCCACCACCTCACCATCGCTACCCGTCTCCACATAATCATTACTGCTGCTGGCGAAGTTAGCCCCAGTGATAGTGACCACGGTGCCGCCGTTCATACTACCCCTCGTGGTCGAGAGACCAGTGATGCGCGCTTCATACGTGAGTGGCAGTTCGTTAACGGAATCACCCGCACCGAAGAATGACAGGACCACGAGGTAGTCCCCCGCAGGCAGGTGAGGCAAGACACACGTTACGCTGCTCCGCACATCGTTATCGGAACCCAACGACGACGACTCGACGCGAACGTTGTCGCAAGTCGCGCGACGACTTGTGTCACCTTCGTCGGATAATGATGGGTGGAGAGTAACAGCCACAGCACCTAGTGACGGCTGGGTTTGGTCAAAGCCGTAGCCAAGAATTCGGAGCTGCGCACCGCCCTCAGCGACGCCGTTGCCTAGAACAGATGCCTGCAGGAGAATCGGCGTGGCGAAGGTGGACGGTAGCACCGCGCATTGGTTCGCCTCCGTCCTCAGCGCCGTATTTTCCCTATCGGCACTGTTCATTGCACCGAGCAGGTAGAGTGGCGGGTCCAGAGTGGTCGCCTCGGGTGATGATGATGAAGCAGCAGGGTAGCGGACGAGGTCGTCGACTGAAGAAGAGGGACACGAAGGGAGAGCGTCCAGACCCGCAACTTGCGCTTTTACAACCGCAACCCGTCCTGGCCGCAGAGCGAACAATGCGGTGGCAGGCAGAGGCATCGTCGTCATCGTGCCGTCAGAAGGCAGCGACCAACGGAGAGCTACGCTAGCGCGGCCGCGCGACTCAAGTGCCTGAAGGCGAAGGGAGTGGAAGCCAGCGGAGAGTTGCACGGATGCACTCGCGGGACGACGGCCCTCCTGCTGCGACACGGTCGCCATCTCGACGACACTGCCGCCGCTGTCCGTCACTTCGGCGACCCAGGCGTCGTCGAGCCACAGGCGGGCCGCCATCTCGGCGCCCTCCTCGAACGCAATCGTATAGTTGCCACTCTCGGGCGCCAGCAGCCATCCATGGAGCTCAGCCAGGAAGCGATCACTGGGAACTTCCTGTGAAGCCACGCACGGTCGTCACTTAAGAAATTATGGCCAGTGACAATGTGTCATTTTTTCGCAATTCGCCGATCATACAAATCAAGCGGTCGGCATCCTCACCTCCTCAGGCTGCCCCCACCCCCAGTCCAGCGCCAACCCCGCGGCATCCTCAAAGACGACGGTGGTGGAGAGCAGCGGGGAAGGTGGGGTTGTCGGTGCAGCTGCCCATCCCTCATCCGCCCAGTCACCCGCATTGTAATAGTCCACCTTCAGCCGCCGCATCTGCGACATCGCAAACAATTCGCATAATGTCAGTTATATACAAGAATTCAACGACTTCGTTATCAGTAGTGTAGATAGGTCTTTCACAGCAGTCGCCTGAGTGTGCGATTGAAAATGAAGAAAATACAGCCGAGGTGAACACAAGCAGCATGACGTCAGTGCTGGACATGACAAACTCATGCCACGGCACATTTGTCCATATCCCAACCACGTAAAAATACGTCAGTACAAATCTATGTGCAGTCAAATATACATGCATCACTTGTAAATGAGCAGCATGTAGTTATTGGTCGCACATGATCTCGCAGCAGTGGCAAATCCTTTCCCGCACGCGCGATACCTCGCGCCACCAATGGAAAGAGACTAAAGACATTAACATGACCGCGGGGAGAGCAGCTGCGCTCATGACTGCGTACCTTACCAGTATAATGCGCGAGCAACACTATATGATGTGATATGTGTAATATATACGTTGTGACAGAATATCCTATGCAACGCAACACTAACTTTTTTTTCACACATACAATGCATACACGGACCACCAACATCATATATTTGTAACATAAAACAGTTAAAATACACAGCGACGGGTGTAAAAATGTCCGACTGCACTTCAAGTGGATGAGGGAGGTCGTCGTTGGGGTCTATCTCACCAGCGGAGGCGTCGTGCAGGTGATGGCCCCCGACTCCACGCGCGTGACGTTGCATGGCAGGCCATCGATCGTGACAGAGTTCTCCTCCAACTGGTCGCTCACGAAAAAGGGGGCCCGCGCACTGGCAAGAGTTAGGCTACCACCGCCGGCGAGGCTGACGTGAGTGAGGGAGAGAGCGGAGACGGAGGCGAGGTAGCCCACGCCGGCGTCCACCCAACCCGTGGAGCCGTCCGCGGCGCGGAGCTGCACGCGGTGACGTCCGGCGGGGAGGTCGGGGGCGGCACAGCGGAGGGAGGAGGTCGAGGCGGAGGTGACGGTGCACGGCAGCCCCCCCACTTCGACCTCGCACTCGCCTGCAGTCACGAGAAAAAAGGAGGGGGAGGCAGCGCGGGGTGCGCAATCAGAGTCAATATAAAACGTCACAGGATCCATCCACGTCAATTTTATATGTTCTCGCCCGCAGGACACAAATGAATTGAGCCCTCGGCGGATGGTTTATATGCCCTTGGCTACACATGAAAGGGATCATGATCCTAATCAGTGATGTGAACAAATAAATTGCTGCAAATAATGGCTGTTACAGCAATTTGGACGAATTCTAAATCTAATGACGCATCAACGGAAGTGCTTTGGTTGCCGCATTGGCCACACAGCGAAATATTTTGCTCATACGCAAACGTGTAACTACGTTGCTTCTTTCACTTACTCTTTCTCGTTGAAACAGACCCATCGCGCCGCACATATGAAGTTGCAAACCTCGATAGTCAATGAGCGTAATTTGGATCACCTTCGCGAAAATTGTTATCCTAAAATAGTAATCATGAGCCATGTTATGGTTATTGTAAGTAAAATCCGCGGTGCAATTGCAATGCCTCTTAGCTGCGGACACCAGACGCAATTCATTCCACGGGACGAGAAAATAGGTCATTAGGCCCTAAACCTGTCATTGCTAGGGTGTTGACTGCGCATTACATTTCGACTGAGAACAAAAAAACGAAAAGAATCCGACAATCGGTTGGCGCGTTATCGTCACCTGAAAGACCGGAGCCTGTGAGGGTGAGTGTGCTGGGCAGCGAGGTGATGACAGCGGGGGATACGGCGTCCACGCGTGTCGTCGAGGCTGCGGAGTATGCGAAGGCGCAGGCGGTGGGCGCGGTACAGGTCGCGCGTGGGGCGGGCGGTCGACTCCCGGCGCCGAAAAGACAGCGGAGGCGGGCGGTATCGGAGAGCCCCGCGTTACACAGCGCCACCACCACCTCGCCGACCTCTGTCGGCTGAAGCTCGCAGCTGCCAGGCCTGAGCAAGGAAACGAGCGCGCGGCAACGAGAATTAATCCGCATTTGGAAAATCAACAAATAACGAAATGATTTGATTGTTTCGGACAAACTCGCCCGCGATATCGTAATCCGTAATAGTACAATTGAATGATCGCGCCATAATAACACAAAGATAACAAATTATTCATAAATTCAAACCCAACCGGCAAGCAGCAGCTTTCTAA
This sequence comes from Tetraselmis chui, assembly GCA_026401115.1. Lineage (NCBI taxonomy): Eukaryota > Viridiplantae > Chlorophyta > Chlorodendrophyceae > Chlorodendrales > Chlorodendraceae > Tetraselmis > Tetraselmis chui. The sequence continues at coordinate 140,994 of JAPMLY010000975.1, forward strand.
TTTAACGTACCCGTATATGTGACCACGGCGGCGCGCAGCGGAGATACAACTGACAGGCCGTACAGGTACTGCTCATTGTCTACAACGCCCGATCAACACTAAATAAACGGAGAATTTATTCCTCTGAATAATTTACATGCGCAATTTCAGGATTACTTACAGGACGGTGCCCAGCCTGCGCCTGCATCAATATTCTTTAATTTTTATCATTATCAATTATATAATTATCACCATATTTTTTTTTTTTGTTGTCATCACATCTTAGCGCCCGTGTCCGTAAAAACAAAATCGAGCATAAGTCAAAGATATCCCCAATCGGAAAATAAATTCAAAATCAAACAATTGAAAATGGAGGTTTTGATTAATTTGTCGCCACGGTGCTCTTGGTCGACAAGGTAAACCATGTACAGGGGAATAAATTAATAACGAGCTCAAATACATATATAGCAAAAAATATCTACCTATTCGACAATAACTTGCCAGCACAAGTCGTGGCAATGCTCTAAAGTGGGTGGGTGGGTCCGTACAGGAAAGCACGCGCGTTGCCAGAGCAGTGGGGTCGTGTGGTGCACACAATGCGCTCCGCCGAGGCATCGTTGACGTCGCAGGGTATCACGCCGGCGGGGAAAGTGGTCGACACCGGGACGGGCAGCCACACCGCGTTCTCGCCCGCTTCGGAGCTGAACCCGCTGCCGGTGATGGTCAGCCTCGAGCCACCCGCCATCGAGCCGAAGGCAGGACTAAGACGGGTTATCGACAGCGATGCAGTGACGACATCGTTGGCCACCTGCAGCGACAAAAGGCAGCAAATAAGTCAGCGATAGCCACATTCTGTTCGCTACCATATATAGTCATAATCTTGCCGCTATAACTAAGTGATTCCTGTGTAAGTTGCACATGCACGCGCGCAATGGGCGAGTAATAATCGCGAAAGCCGTCCTATCTAGCTTCCAATCAGTTTAGACACCGCGACAATGACTTCGATTAGGTTCCATATTTGTAAACCGCCAACACGGATAGAATGTTCTTTCTAAAGCTAAATTACCACATGTAAATCGAAAATGAGGGGATTTCTAGGTTTGAAGCATTATCACATAATGCAATTTAACTCATTATTTATGATTCCAATACCTCGCCAAACAAAGATGTTAGTATGTCAATACGACAGGCGTTACTATTGGCATTCATTGCGATCCGTATCGCGCCAAGGGAGCTCCCAACTCACCAGCTGCACGCCCAACACGGTGGTGAGCATCACACGGTAGCGGCCAGACTGAAGACGACCCACCGAGCAGTCCACACGCGTCAGCTCCGCGATGTCCGCATGGACAACGCACTCCACCGCCGCCTCGTCCACGAGAGAAAAAGATCCCTGCCCGTCCGTTGCTCCGGGTCCGTCAGTGGCGGGAAGGAGGTGCACGGTCGACACGCCGTCCGCCTGTGAGCACGAGAAAGCAGTAAACAAAAAGCCGCGCTTAAGATCTTACAACTGTCGGGGAAAAACTTTCACGACAAACGTTCCTAGAAACAAAAACATGTTCTAGATAAAAATGAAAGATTACGGGTCCCATGTTTTCCGCTTAATAAGAAGAGCTCCACTTAAAGCCGACCCAAACTAGCTGCCAAATGTTCTGTGCACAGAATATAGACAGTATAAACAAAGCCAATTGAAGGAGTATGCTCTTCACATCCTGATATTGTAAACAATAAAGGTGGCCGGTCTCGCCTGTAAGTTTCCACCCAATAACACTTGAAGAGCGCCACCAGCGCTGGGTAACTCTCTGGGCTCCACCGCCCGCAACGAAGGCGCCCCGCCGTCATCACTTCTCACCTCGACTGCGCCCGACAACACCGCGCGCTCGCCCGCCGCCGCTACAACCAGATCGACGGGCCCGGGCGACAAGGGGCGAGCGAGGCAGCGGAGGCGGGTCGCTTCACACGGCGGCACCACCTCACAGCCGACGTCCTCGTCGCCCAATAATGTTACGACATTATTGGCGCAAGACGCCCTGTCGAAGCCGGCGCCTTCAATCTCGATCACTGTCGACGAGCCTACAGAAAGTCAAAAATAATTGACGAGCGTTAGGGGGAGGTGACGAGGCGTGGTGGCCGCCGTTACTACGTAAGACTTATTCAAAATAAAGAAAAGGCAAAGCAATATTACATATTGACTTATATCATCACATTTTATATTTTGATATATCAGCGATTGGTATTCATGGGCGGGGCTGCTCACTGTCGGATGGGGCGACGAGTGTCGGGCTGACGCTGGTCAATCCCAATATGCGCAGCGTAAACAGAAGTTGTGCGTCATCAGACGGGTGCGCCGCGAGGCCGAGCCCCGCGACGGTGACGAGGACGGGATGGATGCCAGCGACGCCGCCGCCGCCGCCTTGAACCTCGCACTCTACCGCGGTGGTGGAGGCGGACGTCACTCGACATTCCGCGCCGCCGATGCGCACAGAATTGTCACCGACGTTGTCGGCGAATCGACTGCCTGTTGCACAAGTCATACTAGAAACACGCCGAGTACAATAAGAACCTACGTGCGCTTGAGATCTGTGCGAAGTTGGACTGTAAAGTATCTGTTATTTTTGAGTAAGTTATTTTTTTAATTGCGTTTCTGCGCTCCTCCATATCGTGATTGAGATACATCCGGAACTATTGTAAGTAAATGTGTTGTAACGTGCTTTATAATTGCTTCCTGCGCTGCTTAGTGTGTATAGATTTAGGCATATCCGGAATTCGTAAAATCGTAAATACATTATTATGGGGTAATTTCAAATTACCTTCCTACGATGCTCGATATCGTGCCTGAACATATGCATTACTTACAAGGTGTGTTAGAAATGATTTCCTTGAGTGAGACCTGTCCAGAATTGGTATGAGTAAATGTGTTTCAGTGTTCAATTTACAATTGCTTTCCTACGAGGCTCTATAAATACTATCGTAAATGGACCTACCACATATGGAATCGGAATGATTAATTGCATTCTAGAGTGTTTTCAAAAGAGTTACCTACCTACGTAGGTACGCAGCTTGATATCGTGATTAAGACCTATCCGGAATCTGCCTCGACAAACTGCATTACAGGATGTCGTAAAAATTCTTTTTTACAAATAAAATCAAATAACGTGATTTATACATCTGAGGTAGTAATTGAAAATAGCGTAGTTCTGAGATATTTTTTAATAAATTTCCTTGATATCGTGACTGAGACCTACATATGCAGCACTGTCCTGATTAAATGTGCTTTAGTGTGCATTCAAATTATTTGTATCCGCAACTTAGTGCTTTGCCTGAGTCCCTTGAGGAACTGATATGAACAAATGTATTAGAATGTGTTTTCCAATGACTTTCCTACGTCAATTGATATCGGGGTTTGGCACGACCCGCACCTGTGAGTGTCACCGCCGTCCCCGCCTCCCCTTCCAATGGAGCCACCGAAGTCACCTGCGGCGTCAGCTCCTCCGAGAATTGCCACCCGCAGCCGACGCCGTTCTCGGCTTTGCACAACCCCAGCGCCCCGCTCACCCACACTTCGACCGCATCGTCGCGAGGGATGGGCTGCCGAAGGAAGTCGCCGGCGATGGGACGGGAGTTCCATGTATTTGAACCGTCCTGCGACGTCTCGACGACGGCGCGGGCGTTGGTTCCTCCGAGCCGCGTCGAGTCGAGGCTCAGTTGCGGCGTATCTCCAAAATGTCGAAGTGGGTCGAGTGTCAGCTCCCACCGCACCTCACCCTCGCTCGCCTCGCCCTGCACATCGACCCGTCGACAGGCCACACCCGCTAGATCTTGTAGCAAGGTCTTCACCTACGCAGCAAAACAACCCGTGCGCGGATCGTAGTCGAGTAAAACATGTAAATCTACGCGCCCGATGGCGCGATGACGAGAGGCGATAAGTTTGACAATAATTATCATCAGAGGTAGCCAAAGCTGTCGACGCCACTGAGCTAATTAGTAAATAAATGGGGGGGGCGGCCCTTTTTTCTTTACCTGTAGTGCTGTCGAGTTGATTGGTATGATCGCGGAACGGCCTGTGAACGGCGCCGATAGCTGCACCGCGCCGCCGAAGACTTCCGTCTGCTCCGCGATAACTTCCGCTTCGGCGGTCATCATGGAAGAAAGAGTTTGGGACGGGGCTTGGGCCTCGTTGTCGTCATCGGAACCACTAGCCGCGATTCGGATTCCGAGCTGGGGGAGGGTGAAAGGCGCGTCGTGGGGCAACATTGGAAACTCGATAATAAACTGGATGCCAGAAACCTGCTCGATGACGGGCTCTCTGGTCACAGTCAGCGACAGACCGCCCAGCTGATCCGCTGACAGTTCCTGCAGAAGAAGCTCCACCGCCTCCTCCATGTCCTCCTCGCTCGGAGCTGCGGAAATCGTCACATACAGTTCCGGCACTGCAAGCGGAAATATCTCGTACCCAGTCGACGGAAGTCCGACACCC
>JAPMLY010000976.1:0-17500 GCA_026401115.1 Tetraselmis chui
TACACCTTCAATCCTATTTTTACCACCCTTTCCCTCTGCTCATTTTTGTTTTCCCCAAAGTAAATCGCTGATCCAAAAAGGTGCCCCCCTCCCTCCCCTTTTCACCTCTCAACGTTCCTAGCATTAAGGCTTAGAGTAAGAGGGCTGAAAAGGGAGAAGTTCAGACTCTTTCCCGTCCGATTTCCCCATGCCTCTTCACCGTCAGACCTCACCGCTAGTTACCTATATATTAGAGTGGAGAGGCTGAGTAAACTGTGGCTCGACGCGTTGTCTTCGATGTCTGAACGGATCCCTTGCGGCTGGCCTCTACTGTGCTATGCAGAGCGGAGTGGAGCAGCTCGTGTTAGGGTCTATATCTCATCAGAGGCGACAATGTGTAGGCCCACCGCCCCTTTCCCTCCCCCACGCTTCGCACGCATGCCTGCCAAGACAGCTTCTCGTATGCATGACGGGCGAAGTGATGGTGTACTGTGTTTCCAAATGTTTCCGCTGACAGTGCCGTTGTTGGGGAGCTGGACGAGGAGCTGGACTCGCAAGTAGATCTGTCAGCCATCCGCGCGGCTCCGTTGAAGCCCGTGACGCACTCGTGAGGCGGGCGACGTGCAGCGCTGTCGTGTTTAGAGCGCAGCTGTGAACAATTTACTGTTGGCTGCCAATGCCTAGCTTTTCGATGAAGAAGCACCTGTCAGAGTCGCCGACCTTCTTCACAGCGCATACGTCACAACCATCACAGGTCATCTCGCCTCACCTCACTTTTTGCAAATGCTTGTATTTTTGCTTTGTCTTGTGCTCATCCGATGCACGAGTTCGTTGATTTTGGGCTGGGTGTGGAATATGGAATAGCCAATCCAGCTTTGTTTTGCGCCACATATTATGGCGGCGTCTGTTCTGACGAGTCACCACATAATGCAGCGGTGACTTTGGAAATCCCCCCCCACCCCTGCATGACTAAGTTTACCATTTCTAGCCTCGGTCGACATTATTGTGGCTATGGATCGTAGCAGCAGCGGTGATGTGGGATGGCCGCTTACCATAGCAGGAGGGCAACCTTTTGCAAACGGTACAGGATGCGTCGATGGGTATGGTTGGAAATGGGAACTCGTTCTGGACAGTTTACATGTTTGACCCCGTTCCGTTGTAAGTATATCCCTGCGAGTTTCAAACAAGAGGCAGTCCCCTGATGATTTCACGCGTATGTCGACCCACTCGACTGTGGGTTTATCAGGGTTGGGGCGAGCAAGAGTCACTGCAAGTATTTGGTTCTGTAGTCCGATGCAGTTGGCGCTCGTGGTACGAGCACGCCTTCTCCAGAGCTCGTCTTACTCAGCGCTCTTGCACATGCGTAAGCAGGCTTGCATCCAGTAATGCACTCCACCTCAGTAGGTCAGGGGGGAGGGGGGAAGGGGAGGGCATGCATCAGCATGGGCCCATCACCTCTGCCTCCCGCCCAAGAGACTGGTGTGAGCGGTTACCCAAGCGCACGGACTGGAGTGTCATTCTTGCAAGCAAGACGTGGCGTAGGACGAAGAGTGCACAGCTGTGCCAGGTATCACTGCCGAAGGATGGATCGGCGCTTTACTGTCTGTGGCTATGGTTGGACAGGTAGGCAGCTCATTTTCTAGGGGTGTAATGAACGACGGCATTGTATTCCCTTTGCATTTTTTTCGGCTAGAGCGACACACGGCGCACTGCCCCTTGCTTGCCAACAACCTCGTGCTCCTGTCTCACGTACGACCATTCGGTCACTTGTGTCTGTGCCTTCTGAGAAGAGAGAGAGAGAGAGAGAATTTTCGTCGTGTGACTTATCCATGTTTTTTGGCTCTCAACACGTTTTCCTGAACCGCAAAACTAATATTGAACATACTGAGTTCAACGTACTAAGTAAGTACACAACATAGTGGATTATTATCTGTCCATGACAGACCTGTCATGCAGCTTGAAATGTGCCAGTCAGTCTAGGCAAACTACGCCCCCTGCAGCCTCTGACGCATCCCTTGTAACGAGCCTCGTGGAGAAGACGCCCAAGGCTACGAGCTTGCAGGATAGTGCTTGAAAGTTTGTACGAAAATGGGCAGGGCACTTTGGTGGCGGGTGCTTTAACTTTTCTGACTCGTATCGTGTGAGGGGGGCGATGATGGCGCGTGTGATTTCAATGCGGTAGCACGGTTTGTGGGACTGGCTACCATTTTCTTTGCTACGCGCTGGTCAACATACACCTATGCCACTCCATCCTTGATTTTTGCCCAGCACCCGACAAGCGCAGGAAGGCACATCGAGAATATGTCGTGTCTGAACATACGTGCATGGCAGCACCACTCCTTCTCGCCGCTCAAAGTGACGAGCATGGTCATAGGCTCGGCGACGAGAGACTGTCACCTCCATCCACTATCCCCGGATTGCCCCCGAACCTACCTATACTTGTCTTGGGGGTCCAGGGGGGGGGGGAGAACTTCCTTGTCACTCCATAATTCCTTTTCCCCTAAATAAAGTGCGGCGAGCTGCCTCGTCACCCTCTGTCTGCCCACGTCTAAACCCTACTCAAGCCCATAAACCCTGTCTTCCAAGTAAGCCCTGAACCTCGCCTTGCTCAGGATCTAAAAGTATGACATTTGCAGCACTTGAGCATGATGAACTTAGCCATCATCCGCGAAAGATGAGATATGATGGGTTGGGTCCCACGGGCTTAAGGTTTTTCCCTCTTGTCTTCTTTTTGTTTGGTGGCCTCCACTGCTTTTTCTTGTAAGAAAACATTTCACACTTAATATGATGAGTTGGGCACAAGGATTTTTTATATGCAGCGGGGGAATGGATTACAAAAAGCAATATGAGCACGGACAGGGGGGCCTGCAAAACACTAATAAAATTAAATAAATAAATAATACATACTGTACGTGCTCATCTGTTTGTTCTTCTTGTAACCAATCCATACTATATGGGTACTGTGTACTTAACGACGTATGACACGCGATGACTCAAATAAACAGGACATCGTCACAGTAGACGCAAAATATGATCGGGTGTATTTCGTGGTAATTCCACAAGAACGCACGGCTCGTGACGCTTCGGGTCGCTCGACGGCCGCACGGCGAGCAGATGAGGAAAGGAAGGCCGCCAGCCGGAGCTGCAGAGTCTACCAAACTGGCCAGCAATACCAGAAGTATAGAACAAGTCAGTATTCTGACGAAGGTTAAGCGAGTGGACGTTGAGGCAGATCTGAAACATGGCGCAGAATGGCCGCATTAATAACCAAGTCGAGGGACACGGGATCGGGGGGTCGATGAGCGGCGCAGAGGCTTTTCTTGGGCAAGTCGCCGACAGCGGCATACGCATCGTCTTTGCTAACCCTGGCACCACTGAGATGTGGCTCGTAGGCGCACTGGATAAACTAGGTGGCCGGCTGCGCCCAGTGCTCTGTCTTGCGGAAACTGTCGCTACCGGCGCAGCCGACGGCTACGCTCGGATGGCCCAAAAGCCGTCCGCGACCATCCTGCACCTGGTCTGTCCAAACTCCTCTGCTAACCACAATTTCTTATGCAAAAGCCGTGCTGGAAAATCAAAGCAATCACTGCGATGAAGCTCAACATATTTTATAAGTACATGTATATACGGACTGGTCACGGACGGCGAGCAGTGCAGTTTATATTTGCGTGCTGCCTGTATATTATCTTCCGACGATACCAGGGGCCCGGCCTCGCGAACGGCATCGCAAACCTCCACAACGCACGCCGGGCAGGTAGCCCCGTCCTGAATATCGTTGGCGACATGGCGCAGTGGCACGCTGATGCTGACCCGCTTCTGGCGATGGATATTCAGGTGAGTCGGTAGACTAATAGTTTTGCCCGAGGTTAATATCGGTTGCACTACTCCTCCAAAAAAGCCAAGTAAAGACAATCAACCATCGCCTGTTAAAAATTTCATGTTAAGATCACGATGCTGTGTGTTTACTTGTGCTCGCTCTTACTCATCTTCGCATTGGTGGATTTCCTGACAGAGTCTCGCTGCGACGGTGTCGAGATTTGTGGCCCGACCGCTCAGCCTGCCATCAGCCATCACCGACTTTCAGTCTGCGATGCAAATGATGAGTCGCAGTGCCACCTCTGAGGCCGACGACCGCTTGAGTGGTAAAATAGCGACGCTCGTACTCCCTCACGACGTGTCATGGGAGACTGTGTGCGACACAGGCGACCTCGCCCTACCTCCCGTCCCACCCCCGAGCGCCTCAATCACTCTGCCTTCGTCCGGCGGGAGTGGCTGCGGTGACGTGCAATCCCCTGCGGTGACGGGGTTCATAAGGGAGTGCGCTCAGGCGATGAGGGCGGCGGGACGCGGAAACGCGGCGATGTATTTGGGCGGAGACGCTCTTTTGAAGGAGGGTAAGCGCTGCGACGCCGAAATCGCCACGACGGAGTTTCAATCAAGCAAACGTATAATGAAAACTCGCCGAACGATACCGACTATCCGAGTCGACAAATAATATCTCGTTTCCTCGCTTATTGTCTACTACGACCATTCAAAACCCGATGCATGTGATATGGCCACAACATTCACGACATTGAGAAATCGTGTCATGGCTGACGGGTGTCAGTATGCAGCTGAGTTGTTGATTTGTTGTATGAAAGTAGAAGCGCAGCAAGATTCAAATGCTGTGCTTGCATAAATGCCTTGGCAGAGCTGACGCTGGCGGGGAAGGTCGCGGCCGCCACCGGCACCGTACTCCTCTGTGAGAACGGCTTCGCGCGAATCGACCGCGGCGCTGGGTTGCCCTCCCCTCGCCGTCTACCCTACTTTCCGCAGGACGCGGTGGCCGCGCTTTCTCAATTCAAAATGCTCGTCACCGTCGGCACCCGTCGTCCGGTGGCCATGTTTGGCTACAGGTGCGACACAACCAACACAGAATCCCGCCAGCCCAAACTCTCCTTCCTCTCACGCCCGATCGACGACAATGGATATGAAACAAACCATCTGGAAACCGAACGGCATGTCGAATAAAACCACTGCTGTGAAACAATGCGACATGGTTCTGTATGTCTTGCTCGATATGAGGCATAATTTGATCTTAGGCCGCACGACCTTGGCAGCCTTGGCATATATAGTAACGGCTCTAATTTCAGACAGCGCAGTGTTTTAAAACCCGCCGCCCCGAGGCATTCTAGCAGTCCAAGTACCTTTGCTTTCGATAACGAGCGATGAGGTGGTCTGTCGGTCGCGCCCGCAGGAACGGCCCCAGTCAGCTCATTCCGCAGTCGGACGACGATGTATGGGAATTGGACGCTGTGGTAGCTCGTCAAGCGCTGGCGCTGTTGGCCTCAGAGACGGGGGCACTGCAGTCTGTGAAGCCCCTCGTCAACTGCGGCGGCGTCTTCCTGCCACCTTCACGCCCTCCGCTCCCTTCACCCGGTCTCCCCCCCTCTCCCGCCTGTCCCCTCCGTCTCTAGTCTTACGAGTAGCAGGGCCGTGACACATATATGACGGCTCTTCCGCGTTTAGCGTTGGTACCGTATGCCCACCCCCTTTGGCTGTGTGCCCACCCCTGCGGAAGGAGGTCTGCAGGGGCTCCCTGTTTGTCGGCGCTTACAAACATTTAGGACTTTGCATATATGATTCCGGTGTCGCTCCTTGTGCTTCGGGCGCGCAAAGTGGGACGTATACAGATTAAGTGTGGGAGCTCCGTGTGAATACGAATTAGCGAGTCAATGGCGCTTCGTGTGACGGTCGCTTGCCGTGAAATAGAACAAAAGATGACTCCTAGTGCCGTCACAAGTATGCCTTCATCGCAACGCTGCCTTCGTATATTTCATTGAGACTGTATTTACCGCGGCTTGATTGAGACGAGGTTGAGTCAGAGTGAGAGGGAGAAAGGGTTGAGTGTTCCGGGCGACCTGAAAACACGCTAGTCACATATATAGAATTGCAGTCACACCGACAGATACAACAGTTCGTCGTGTCGGTTTGCGGCGAAGGGCGCTCTGCGGCGGCTTTCACCGATCGTAAGCAGTAACACGCTTTCGCGTCGCGCGTCTACTCCGATTGCATTACATGGAAAGTCGAATCGTAAGACTCAGAACCGGGTTCCAAATATCGGCCTCACTCCGCCCATCAGCCCAATCGCAGTCAACACTGGCACTCGGCGCTGGCAGTGCCATTGATTGCATGCAACTACTTACTTGCGTAGGCACAGCGGCACTCCATTCTTAGGCGTTGCGTGGCTTCTCTCCCTTGCGAAAACGTCTTACCTTTTCATCTACCGGGTTTCTTTATAACTATCGCTGATAGTGTTACGGTCTTTGTCGATGCTCGCAGGCAAGCTGACCGCCGCCTCTCTTTGCCAGACAATCGCGGCACTGCAGCCCGAGGGGTGCGTCCTGGTGGACGAGTCTCTCACCTCGGGCGGCTCGTATTGGGACGCCTCAAAGGCGCGCACGCACCCCTCCCCCGCTCGTCCCTTGGCCTTGTCGCCCACCATCCATAATAAGTCTAATTACCTAATGTGAACTGCACAACCCTGAATTCCATATCACCCTGGTGATCAATCACTAACGCCAGTCAGAAAACGATCCTCGTCGCCCACATCACATCCGCCCTCATTATGGCTCACCCCCATGCGCAACCCCCTACTACATGCGCCAATGATTTCATCCACCCTGCTTTGCTTCTCCCAAATACTTCCCCCACGCCGTCTCTAGATATAACACGCGAAGCCCCTCAGTTTTATTTCTTGCTCTGTGTCAACCAACACAAATCACTCCGTGCAGTGACCCACTTGAGCGCCACTTCAAACCACACTGGTTTCCACTAACCCCACTTTGCCACTTTTAAGTCCCAATGGTTTACCTATCCCTCTATTATGCGCACGTTGGCAAATTTCACACTAGAGACGAGCCCTGACATTATTCGCCACGGTCCCCGCTTGCCCGCGCGACTGCATAATCAACGAACCCCCTCTCTGCGCACCCCCCCCCCCACCGTGTCCAGGCCTGCCCCCCCTTCTCACACCTTTCGCTCACGGGGGGCGCCATTGGCAGCGGAATCCCGATGGCGACGGGCGCAGCGATCGCGTGCCCCGGCAGAAAGGTCGTAAACTTCCAGGTGCCGCTCCCACCTCTCGCCCGCCTGCTGCTGCCTCTGCAAGAGCAGACAATGAATGTGACAGCGAACGAGCTGCATTCGTTTACATATGATGCAAAAATAAGGTATTACGCCGATTCGAAGGAATAAAATGAAAGGTCGAATAGGAAGTAAACGTAGAAAAATGGAGCGCGTTATACCTTACATCTTCATTTGCGATATTTTCTTGCTGAACCGCCATGGCACAACATCCCTTTGGCCGAGTGAATGACAATCATCGTTGCCTGTTGTCCAATGTGGCGCAGGCGGACGGCAGCGCGATGTACTCGGTGCAAGGCCTGTGGACGCAGGCGCGCGAGAAACTGGACGTCGTCACCGTCATCTGTGCCAACAGTGCCTACGCCATCCTGAAGGTATTGTGCTCCTTCCTTAGGAGTGAAAACGCATTACTGAGGAATTTAGAGTGAGCAGGTGCCATATGGAACCACGAATTAGCCGCATCACCAAGACAAAATTAGCCAGGGTCGTAACTGTGTAGACATGTAATGTGAATGTGTACTTTCATAGATACATATATGTCAAATACGAAATTGAGGGTGTGACATGTCAGCGCGTGAATGTGACTAGAATCTACCCGGGAGTTCGGGGGTTTAGGTTCATAGGGTTTAAACCCTGAACCCCAAAGGCCCTAAAGCTAAACAAATGTTTTGGGGCTCCTATGGATATCTGGGGTGCCATTGTTTTCGATTGAGTGCTTTTGAAAACCCCTAAAATTGAGGGAGAATGGTGCGGCGCAGATTGAGATGGCAAAGCAGCAGATTTCGTCGAGCCGGGCGCAATCGGGCGCGCTGATGGATTTGGGACGGCCGCGCATCGATTGGGTGACTCTCGCGCGCGGCCTCGGAGTGCGGGCCTCATCCGCGGGCAGCAACGCGGAAGCGGCGGAGCAGCTACGCGCCGCGTTGCAGAGCGACGGCCCACACCTGATCGAGGCCCGCTTGGCGTAATCTGTCAGGGCGGCACGGCGCAATGTTAACCCTTTCATCTCCCAACTCGAAGGCAATTGAAAGGGGGGGCGAAAATACATCATACTCTGTAATCAAATGTAAGTAAACAACATGCAGATTCAAAATACGCTGGAAGGACAAAGGGCAAGTTGGGTCGATGGCGGGTTATTTGCGAGAGTCGGACTGAGATGACATCGAAATGATAATCAACCGACTGAGATATGGGTGTGGCGATAAACAAAACGCCGAACATCGCATTAATACGTCGCCGTGTGCGCTCTTGAAAGCGGATTGCCAATCGCCACCCCGAACACTCTGATCCGTTGCCTTCTCACATAGAGGGAAAGCCTCCGCTACCCTCCTTCATCTGTGTGCGTCCACACGGCAAGGCCCCCGCCCCGCCCCGCCCCCCCGCCCCGCCCCCCTCCTCCCCCCGCCCCCCTCCCCTCTCCTCCCGCCCTCACACACACACACACACACACACACACACACACACACACACACACACACACACACACACACACACTGATGAGGGATCAGAGAGGGAGCGGGCGAAACATTGAGCGCGCGAAAGGTGTGAGTAAATGCGTTGGATTTTGGCAAGGGAAATCTAATTTGGGCAGCAGCAGGATTGTATTACGTCTTGCTTTGGCCCGCCTATGTGTACTTGTCTGTGCTGATCATATAACAACAATGTAACACATGTTGCGGCAAGCAAATCTAGGCTTGGACTAATATGGGCCGTAGCTGCGCTGTGCCGTATACCTGTGTCAGCGTACGAATGGTACTAATGTTGTTCATGGGATAAGGCTGAAGATATATACTATAGGCAGTGTCATGTGTTACTAGTGTTGGGCTACAGTTATGTCACTAATGGAGCTGTGTCACTGGGGTAGGGCTTGGTCTCGGCGTAGACCTAACATTCCTGATCCCGCCCCCAAAAGGCGGGGGGGTCGAGAATGTTTGGTCTACACAAAGGGGGAAGGGTCGACATCAGGAAATTTCCAATGGAAAACGGGCCGGGTATTGGCGGTGGAGGTGCGAAGTTCGGCGAAACAAACATTGGAGCGAGAGTTTGGCTGGAGCGGGAGGAGTGGTGCAGCGCCTCCATGTGTTTAGTGCGGTGTAAGGCTCCCGAGAGTCGTGGGTAGAATTGTAGCCTCCCCAATGGGTGAGAAATTGGAGGTTGGGTCCACGGCGGCTAGGTTCCCAGCTGTTAGCAATCCGAAAGACAAGAATGCAGTCGACAATAAGCTCATCACGTGGGGAATCAATGCGGCCGGGAACAGTGTCTGGGAACAATCATCTTGTGAGTGGCAAACTTCAGTTTGGAAATATGAAAAACATTGTGGCATTGCACAGAGCGAGAACGGCGGAGGCGGTAGGCTAGAGACGATGTTTTCGCAGAAATGGCATAAGGGCCAATGAAGTATTGATGAAATTTTGCACATTGTTGGTTGCGGAGCAACAAGTTGGCAGTAGACTACATTGAGTAGAGAGGAGCCGAATACGGTCGTTTTCTGCAAAGTGAAAGGGTGTACTAGTTAGGCGGTTATGATATGTAGTATGGTAGGCATCAGCAAGTTTGAGCTGCTCGGATATCAAGGCATGGGTGTCGTGTATTTTGGTGACAACATCCATGGGGGCAGAGGGTGAGCTGATGGTGAGGAGGCTAGCGGGAGTCAAGGGGTCAAGGTCAATAGCCTCGAATGATGAGACATCTATATGGCGGAGTGGACATTACTGTTGTAAGCAAGTTCAGCAATAAATGGGTTGTTTAACCACTCGTTGCGTTGTTGGTGAACGTATGAACGAGGTATTTGCTCAATTGTGCGGTGTATGCGTTCGGTTATTCCTTAAGTTTGTGGATGACGTGAGCTGGGAATGTTTAAATTAGTTTACATAGAAATGAAAATAGTTTGCTAGAATTTAGACGTAAATTTAGGGCCGCGGTCGGAAATCATGGTATGGCAGAGACCGTGGTGTCTGTAAAGGTTGTCGAGAAAGAGGCGGACGAGTTGGGGAGCGTTGATGTGAATCCCGCAGAGTGAGAAGTGTGCTTGTTCAGTAAATGTGTAAACAAAAGTTGCAATGCAATCAAAACCATCAATGATTGGTAGCCCGGTTATGAAATCCATACTTCCGATTTACCAGGATCGGTTGGATTCTGGGAGAGCTAGAACATGCAGCCAAGGGGGGTGGGTGTGGTACTTTAATGCGTTAGCAAATATGACATGTTTTGCAAATGTGTGTATAACAAATTTCCGCAGACGTGGCCACCAAAACATGTTTGAAGTATGAAGTGCGATTGGGGTCGGGGTGCCCAATAACGGTGTCATGATGTTCAGTGAGAATGAGTTGAAGGAGGTCAGGGTCAGTAGGTAAGGAAATTTTACCAGCTATCCAATGTAAGTTGTAAGTTGCATCGAAACGAACGCCGACGGGAAAGTGTTGTTGCAATAGTGAGAGTCATTGGCACAGCCGGGTCGGATTCTATAAACGAGCCTTTCATTAACGTGCATGCAGGTGGGTTTTGGGCATTGCCATTCGAAGACAGCATCTATTTTACTATTCGAGGGACGTTGCTCGTTTTTGCTGACCATGTGACCGAGGTATTCAAGTAGTTCGTTGCGAGCGAAGAAATGATAACCCGTGCCGCTAATGTACCGTGCTCAAATCGCTAGGCATGCGGCCGAAGCAGTTATTTGGCATTACGATCTGCCGGGATGGGTGGTGTAAATCATTTTCAATTACATGCCGGAATGGGTGGTGGGCTACGATCTGAGCAACCTATTTGAGGTTTCAAACCGTTCTATCGTCCTCAAATCGATGCAACGTGTATAACAGCCGTAAACTATTTAAAGATTGATCCGACGGCATCGCCGCACTTGTAACGGTCAAAAGTAAGGGATATCAAATCGTTGTCTCAAATCGATATGATAGTATAGGATGAGGGTGAGTTGGCGGTCGTCTCCCGCCCCCCTTGCCTAAATGCAGGGTAGAGGCAGATCTAGGGTTAGGCAGGTCTCCCTATGCCTTGTGCTCCGATAGTGCGGGGTGTCCCCCCCCCCCCCCCCCCCCCCCCCAGGGATCGTTCTTGACGGTGAGGAGGTCAACGTTAGCGGAGTTTATTGAGCTGCGTTTCATGTGTTTTGGGGCTTTAGATAATTGATGCTCGGCAAATATGCTCTGAGGAGGCAGTGCAGCCATTGCACGGTGTGTACATGCAATTTGCGCGCGATAATACTTCCTAGGAGAGTACGGGACTTAGTAGCCAGTACATGTGCGTTAAGCCTCCGCATCAGCCTCAAAAATTAAACACCCAGCACCAATTGCAATGTGTCAATCTTTGATGCATCATCCATTTCATTATTTTCCTAATTCGTGGACGCATCGATTAGATAGGACATTAATTCGTGGATGCATCTATTAAATTGGTAAATAATTCGTGGATGCATCGATTAAATGGGGCACAAATTCATGGACGCGTCGACTAATTAAGGCACTAATTCATGGATGCATTGATACAGGTAATATGGGACGAACGCATTGATGCTTCAATATCGGTCTCCTCAAACATACAATTTTAAATCGTTGATGAGTTAAATTAGTACCGGATGGTAACCTTGCATATAGTTTAGCAAGATTGTATTGCTATTGACTTCTTCAATCATCTTATTTAAGAAATTTCACATGGGATGCATCGATGTTCCTGATGTCCCGGAACTATATAGGTAATTCGTTGTACATCGATTAAATGGATTACTATTTCATGGACTCATTGATTAATTAGGGTGCTAATTCATGGATGTATCGATTAAATCGGACACTGATTCACGGATGCATTGATTATATTGAGCACTAGTTCGTGGACGCATCGATTAAATAAGGTACGAATTCATGGATGCATTGATTAAAAGGGCACTACTTCATGGACGCGTTGATGCGGCAGACGCATCATGATTCTATGAATACATCGATGTTTGATGCGGAGGCTTAATGCGCGTGTCGTACAATGGATAAGTATTGTGGCATGACTGTACTCAAACGCCACAAGCGGGGGGCCGAGTTTTATGGAACCTCTCAAAGACTTGCACCAACACAATCGCCTCTACTGCGGCTTCCACCGACTCATTCCGTCACAATCGCATCTCTTGCAGCGGCTTCCGCCTCGGTTGCGGCCGCCGCCGCCGCAGCTGCCGCGGCTGTTGCCCGAGCCGCCTCCATCGCAGCGTCTCTGCCGGCCTTCAACAGATCCGCCACCTCTTCATTGGACATAAACTTGGGAGTCTCCGTCAACACGCCCGTCGGAATTAGCGTCCCCTCCACCTGCGGCCCATCGCACAAGAAAATTATGGTTAAGTCTCTCTTCAATTCCCTTCACAAAAAAACGCATTCGAATTAAAACAAAAAATGTCAAATTAAGTTGAGGGTTTCAGGGGTTTCCGTTAAAATATAAGTTTGTAACGTCCGGCGGGGGAGTGACATGTTCCTTGGGGTGATGAATATCATCCGTAATTCTGAAATTCATAGTCAAGTTAAGGTGTGATATTATCAGTATTAGTTTCAAGTTTTCGATTTCTTCATTCACACATCTTCATCATTGCGAGGCGGGGGCTTACGATGGTGCGGAGCAACTGAGACAGTTTGACAGGCAAAGTGTAAAAGGGCGTCGGCGGGCGAGGGTCGACGCGCTTGGCGCACTCCGCCACCCATTCTTTTAGCTGCGAGTAGGTGACTTTGTAATCCAGCATCCTGCACAAAGCGCAAAGCGGCCCACTCGTTTTAGGCCCCCATCCTAATCCAAACATCAGAGAAAGCCGCGCGTGGAAAGGGGGAAAGGGAAAGGTTGGGCAAAAGGAAAAGAGAAACAACATGGTAATAAATGGCATGATGAGATAACGATGCTTTTAAGACAAGGCATAATAAATAAAACCGAATGATGTTGCAAAACCAAAATAATTCGATTGAGGAAACCAGACGAAAAAGATAGAGATATATAAAATCGGTAATGGAGTGCACTCTGCAATACATCTCAACGGCAGCGACAACGTCCGTCGTAGTGCGAAAATGGACACACATCAGAGTTAATGACATGGTTTGATGGATTGCGCATCACTGCAATTGCGCGCATCACCATTTCCCTGCAAGTTATTCTATCCGTTCAGTTCAACAATCATATGATTTGTTTTAGTAAGACGCCAACAGGTACGGTGTATGTTTGGACCCTCATTCGTTGGACACCACCACTCAACATCCTGCAGGAAACACAACAATGCCGAATGTGCCCATCCCAGGCTAACAAATCAATTAGCCAAAGCTTTTACGTTAAATTGTTAATATGCGCGGTATACTACGCACAAATTATTGGCGACAGTGGTTGTCCGCATAAATTGAGCACAATCCCATCATCAGTGCGGCGACACCACCGTTCAGATGGGACAATCCGTTCGGAATGTTGACAAGCACTGAAATGAAAAAGAAAATTCAGACTTTCCATTCGTAAAATAACATAACTTGCATTATCAAATTCACACAATTTCCGTCTTCAGCGCGGCAGGAAAAGAGCTGTGCGCACCATATGTCCACCTGCTCCTCCGCCGCAGACGCGCTCGCGTTGCCCAAACTGCCATCTCCCGTGCCCCGCGCGGAGGGCGGGCCGGGCAGCGGCGGCGTGCTCGGAACGGGCGGCGGCGGCTCAAACGCCCCCGTCTCACTCGCGGGCAGCAGTACTTTAATCAACAGCGCATACGCAGCTCCCGTCGACATCTTCAGCTCCGGCTCCGGCGGCCCCTCTACTAGCCCTCCTTCCATCCCGCTCTCCGCCACCAACTCCACCTCCTCCCCAGTCGCGATCACCGGTGTCAGAACGCTCGGCTCCGGCGTCGACGGCCGGGAGTCGCCCTTCCCGCCCTTACCCGCCCCTTTTCCGCCCTTTTTCAGCTCCGGCGTCGACGGCTTGGACCCCCCCTTCCCGGCCTTCTTCAGCTCCGGCGTCGACGGCTTCGACCCCCCCTTCGCCCCGGCTTTCTTCCCCCCTTTCGCGCCCTTCTTTGGCTCCGGCTCCGGCTCTGGCTCCGGTTCTGGCTCCGGAGCGGGCTCCGGCTCGGCCGACTTCACATCGGGCATCGTCAACACCTTGCACTCGTGCATCATCCGCAGACAGTCGCGCACGGTGATGCAGCGGGTTAGGCGGGCATCCCTGCGGCCGCACGTTACCGGCAGCAGCGCAATGGCAGGTGGGAATAGGCAAAAACTTAGCAAACCAACGATGGCACTCCACGCAGAGGGTAAAACAAAGCACTTCGCAAAAAATGAAAAATTAATTTACCTCCAATCAAGAATGACTGCCAATCCATTAATTATCAAGAAATCTGAGCCCAGTACATGAAGGTGTGGATCATATTAATATGCGTTGCGTGAATGTTATTAATCGCTAAGGTTGATATCGCTCTAAGAAACCAAACACGACGCGACACGACGCCCTCCATTCACACCCTCGCTGTCGAATGAATTGGTTAAAACAATTAAGGGACAACTGCCATAGTAATACACCTTCGGGCGGACAAACGACTTAGGCTCGTTCACTCAATCAGACGCGCTGCCTTCAAAAGTATATGTTCAGAATATCTACAACTCAGCGTTAGAGAGTTGTCTTCGGTAATGCGGTCCGACTGACGTCACATATTTGGACTCTCGTTAGTATCCGACGAAGGCGTTAGCTACCGACTGCGCCCATGATAGGCACGAGAAACAGCAAACAGCAGTGCAAAGGGGAAACTGGGTGATTGCGTACTTTGGCTGCGAAGCGGCAGCGGTGACGAGAGCGGTGCTGCTGCGGCCCCGGAAACTGGAGGCGCGCGACGCGGACTGCCCCGCCCTCCTTTTTTCCTCAACAGCGTCCACTTGCGCTTTCAGGTAGGCCGGAACGCTGCCGTGCGCGGCCACGTTGAACATTGCCTGAAACGCCGGCTCCATTTCGCTCACGTGCCCTCTCATCGGCTCCTCCGATAGCTCGTCTCTCATCGTGCGCGCCGCGATAACGTTGCGAAGCGAACCACTGCGAGTCGGAACGCGGGACTTGGCGGCTGGGGACTTCTTCTGCGCCGGCGGCGACTGAAGAGACGGACGCATCCACACGTAAAAACCTGTCCCGCATTTCGAATACGTCTTTTTGCGCTGTGAGCATTCTATCCTTTTCAGCTCTGAAATTTCAAATTGCTTGGTGATAGTTTATTTCAAATTTGATGTGCATTATTGGTCCACTGCAAATGTGGCTTCCATTTTGACATTCCGATACTAAGTAAATTGTTAATTAGGACATAAATAAATACAGAAAACAGCACTAAGAGCGCCGAAACAACATTTTGAAAAGATATATAAAACCCTAAAACCCTAAAGCTACTCGAAGAAGATCGCCGTCATTAATAATAGAAGAAAGCACTTATTGACACACGTCGTGGGGTTACCAGTGTGAAAGTACTGAAACATTGAACTGTGACGAGCTGAAATCTCGATAGTAAACAATGTGCGAAATGCAGTATTTGTTAAACAACAGCAACAGCAACTAGCCAACATAGGGATTGCGGAAATGGGGGTTAATCTGGAAAACGAGTGACTGAAGCGCTGCAAGAACAAATGAATGGTCAAAATTATGTCTTTAATTCTAAATGCAACTCGCCCACCATTTATCCTCCCTCCTTTTTACCGCATACATTTGGCAATCATATTTCGATTTGTCGCTGTTAGTGTGTTTGTCTGGCATGGCAAAATCACTCTAATCTACTTTATTGTCCTTATTTGGGTTTCGCGGTAAATTGTGAAGGTCGAGCTGTGGTCCAATGATTGGGAACGTACTCGTACAACCGCGCGACTTGCAGACCCTCAGTACAACGCACGCGGAAATCAACGGATTGTCTATCGGAGTAAAATAATATTCAGGCAATATAACGGTACGGGGTCTAAAAATGCGATAAAGAACATGCCACACGTATCTAAATTGGTACGGGGTACGGGGTATAACGGTACGGGGTGTCCAAAAAGGCGACGTCCGCGACACACGGTTGTCCAGTTAACTAAACGTCGAGCCTGGAACACAACAATACAAGGGACGGCGCAGCGCAGGCAGACCTTGACTCTGCCTTTCTTGGCGCGCGGCAAAATGTCGTCGTTCAGTAGCTTGTGCACGCGGCGCTCCAGGTTGGGGAAGGCGTGGTACTTCAACTGCGCGACGCGGACGAGTACCTCGCAAAACTCGCGGAAAAGGACGACGAAGGTGGGCGAGTACGCCTCCGCGGGGTCCCTCGCTATGTAGGGAGCCACCAGTCGGCTGTTCAATTTCTTCATGCGTCGTTTGGCCACCGCAGGCGGCGACTGGCACGCCCGCAGCAGCACCTGTTGCAAAAGGACGGGGCCGAGGAGGTCAGTGCGACGGTCAGATGGATCGACTGATAGATGGCGCACATTTTGGCAGTCAAATTTTGCAAAATCCTCAAATTCAATTCACACAGGCAAGCACGACAAACATTCCGATCAAGAGATCAACTTTCGCGCAAAATGGGGTGCGAAGTGAAGTTTGTCGTGATCAAGTATTCCATCGGCAAAAAGGCAACTGCCTCTTCCAAAGCAACCCACGGGTGAGTCCTCTAAATAAAACAAAATAAACAAAATGTGTTGGAGCGTTTCCGCCTATCTGTTGGTTTGCTTGTTTGCTTTTTGTTTTCTTGTGTGTTTGCCATCTGATTTTGCATGCGTGTTAGTTGTTTGTTAGTTGAGTTGCATGTTTATTTCCTTACAGCCTTGTTTGTTGACTTGCTTATGTCATAACTAACCGTGTTTATTCACTTGTTTGTGCGTCTGCTGTGCGTGCGTTGTTATTATCATTAATGTGTTGCGCTCATCATTTCACTTGCTGCTTGATCGTTTGTTACTGACTGGGCGATACATGCTAGTGTGTTCCCGTGGTGTGTGACGGACCTCGCAGCAGTCCGCAAAGGAGAGCTGCTTGTTGAAGAGGTGGCAGTCGTAAAATATATGCCACACTTGACCAGAGAAGAGCGCCGACCCGGTGCCCTGCATCCCCTCCTCACCACCCGCCGCCTCCAACCCCACGCTGCAGTAGTGATCGTACACCGCGCGCAGTTCGCTGTTGTGGCACAGCAGCAGCTGCAGCAGTGGGCGGCACAGCGGCAATGAGACCAAAGCTGGACAAAGCTGTCAATCGCAATCGATAAAATATGTATGCAAGTCGTGAAATAAAAAACATAACAAAATACGACGAAAATTGTCTGACGGAAGACAACACCAAGTACTGGATTATTAACAGTGGTGGTGAAGAGGGTGAACACACTTTGAGGATGGCCTTATAGGCATCCTCCGGGTTGGGCTCCTCCACCAGCAGGTCGTCAACGTAAACCTTTGAACCAGGC